>PPHD01007911.1:5954-22406 GCA_002909625.1 Bambusicola thoracicus
TTGGCAGTGACAATATACGTACAGATGCAGAGATAACAGGTGAGCAGAGGTAGCAGTACAGCGAGCAGAAGACACACAGTGTGAGGGCTCTGGAGAACCACCTCTGGATGCATTTACTCATCCAAATGGAGAAGTTTTAAGCATGTCTCAGAAATGTAGCTGATAGAGTTAAAATACTCCAGATGGTCTTTCCTAAGAGAGCCCAAATCAGCTAAACCCAACTTAAGGAAAGAAAGTACAGAAAGCAGAAGGGAAATGTTAGAAGACAGATGCATTGGGTGGCTTTCTGGTCCCTGCTCCCCCAGGTCCCTCCTCACTCCCTCTTCTGCTTGGACAACATGCTATTACCCTGCATCAAATTCTGCCTCTTTTTGAAGCTCACACCCTTCAATGCAGGGAAGTAAAGACAAGGATCTACCTGTGACCCCCACATGCACATCTGGGGCACCAGCTCACCTCCTACCCACCCGGGATCGCTCACTGAGGAACAGCCCCCTAACCACACAGCTTCCTGGGCCTTCCTCTGTGGACACGTGGAACCTACAGGCATGTGCAAAACTTTATAAAAGAGCAGTCATTAAAAGCCACATATTATTAGAGTGCAAAAACACCTCTGCCTTTACAGGGTAAAATGTACTATAGAAGCTATCTGACTGTAAACACCACAAACAGATCAGCCTCAGAGTGTTTTGTTTAACTTTCGTCTCACTACCTCGAGCACTTTTAACTTATAACCACATAAAGGAAGGGCAAGACACTCTTTTTAAAAGCTAACTCTGTCAAGATGTGTGTATTCAGAAACAAAATAATTCAGTTAGTGTTTCTTTTAGACCCTCAGGCTAACAAGGCCTGGTAAAGGATTTTAAATATACATACAAAAAAGGCTGTTAGCAGACTTTTACCTTCGCTCAGTTCTCTAGATCCAGGGCCTACAAGGAACCTAACAAACTCCCCACCACACAAATGCTGCCTTTTTGTAGCCTTTCAAAATGCTTCCCAAATGCTGACTACTGTTGATGCAAGTCAAACAGAAATGTGTACAGAAATTGTTTGTACAGACTCAATTACAATGGGTTTCCACAGCTTGCAGCCCTCTTGTTAAGTAAATAGCATGACAAATAAGAACGCATTTCTCTTCTAAAAATTAATACAATGGCCATCAGACTTCCAGCGTTCACCATAATCGCCGTTCTTCTTTTATTGAATTAAGAGCACATTCTCAACCGAATTAAGCCCAGAGCTTTCATGGAAATTAATTTGAAACCCAAGAACGGAATTGGCTTTAGCCACCCATTAGCATGCTTGTGTTACGTGTGAAAAAACACTCTCCAAATCTCCATTAAGGACTTTATCCTCCACGCAGGGGCTGAAATGCAGCACACCTAGAACCATGTAGGAGCGGGAGCCCATTAGCGGCCGCTTTCATCATCCATGAGATCAGCTGTTGGGAGATCACAAGAGCACGGCGCAAAAAGCCACAAAAAGGAGAAAAATAGAATCGTTTGTAAGATATTCTCTTTTATGTCGTACTGTGCCCACTAAATAATTAATTACAAACACACATCAGGTGCTGTTAAAAGAAAAGAAAGAACAGGGTGGGGAAAGAAAAAAAAAAAATCAATGATAAGCTCCAAAACGAAGTTAATAAGAGAAGTACAAGAAAGACTGCTGTTCAAAAACGCACAGGTTAAATACTGAAGAAAGCACTGCCAGCAGCAATCGCCTGCAGGCATCCCAGGCGTGATTAGTGACTTAGTGCCGCAGAAACCGCTAAGTTGGAGGAGCTCTGTGACCGGAGCATCCTGACACCAGGAGCTAATTGCAAACCATGTAATCGCCTGCTCCAGATGGCCATGCAGCACAAAGCCCCATGGCCTGCGCCCAGCTTTCCCGCCGGTCAGGAGGTTCCTCGTTCATTGCTCCCCTTTGTCAGCATCACCTCAAATTCCTCCTAATGGTCTGGGGATTCTATCGGGAAATAAGAATTTCCATTAGAATGCCTCAGAGGAACCACTATTCCCCTCGTTAAAGATGTGAATTACAGATAAATACCTCTCCTATTAACGTGATTTTTCCGTGAATGCAAAATGAGGTTCTCAAAAACTATTGCCCATAAAATATGAATGCCGTTATTCTGGGAAGAGGAAATTGCTGCTGTGGAAGAGTCGCCCACCTTTACCTCCATCCAGGCCACAGCAGAGACAGGCACTGCATGTCGTTGAGATTTCACGTGGCCACAGATTGAGCTCTTTCACCACACACGGGAGACAGCTGATCGCTCGCTACCTGAAAGGCAACCGTAGGGGCTGCACACCCTCTGAAAAAGGGAAACGACTCAGACAAGAGAGATCACAGTGGTTAACCTCCTGGAACACATTAGCTACACCAACTCCCAGTTGCCCAGACTAAACAACCCTGAAAACCTCTTGGTTTTATTCACTAACAGGAAATGATTCAGATACAGTTCTGCAAAGGCAGTCAACAAGAAGAGGTAAATTACACGTACTTGCTTTACTACATTTTACTATAAAACAATCGAGAATAAAAATTTTTTTCTCCTCAGGGTAATTTTTTCTTCCTTCCTTCCTTTTAGTGCTTTGCCCTAGGTTGATACATCTAAATACACCTCATGATACTTCTACGTTAAAGATCAATACAGACCATTTCATTTATTTAAACACACATATCCTACAGACTCCTGACAGAGCAATGCATCACCAGGTGTGAAACTGAGATATCAACCAGGATTTCTTACCAATAAGGAAGCCTGCTTATAAAGAATAATAAAAAACAAAGCACTGTAGGTTCTGGGGCTATGAAGAAATAGACCTTCTTTTTCCCTTAAAGCTTCATTTTCATAAAAGTGATTTACTTACCAACATGAAATGTTACATACACATCACAGAACCAGCGCGTAAAAGGATCAAAGTCTTTTTTTGGCTCCAAAACTCATCCCAACCGCCCTATGAAGCATAGCTATGGTCACAAACCCAAACTTGCCTATTCCTTCAAATGACAGTGCGCCAGCAGTAGAACAGTCCTGTTACCTGAAAATAAAGCCAGTCTCCTTTGTCCAACATACACATGCTCTACTGAAATGGCCAGACCTCAGGTGGCACTTCCCATGATAAGCCAGAGTTCATACATTTTGCAGAACTTTACCTATATTGGTCCTACATGTATATATGCTTTTGCCACACAGAGTAGGCGAAGGAATATCTGGGATGAGCCACCTGTGTTCTTGAATGTTTTCCTGGTAAAACAACAGTCATCTGCGTTGACTTCTTTATCATCAGGCACCTGGAACACTGCTGTGATCAAGGACAAACTGTAGATCTAACAGCCTCTCCCTACCATCAATTCCAGACCTTGTAGATGCAGATTACTGGCAATTATTTCTTGTGGTCCTTACCTAGAAAAAAAAAAAAATACCCAGAGTGTCTGCTAAGAGCCCTTTATGATCCATCACTGCATAAGGCTTTTCAAGAGCTGCAGCCACATGTTAACACCATGTGCAGCCTGCACAGAGAGGCTCAATCTCCATTCAAGACTGCTCTTCTGAGGCAATTTCTGGAGCTCCACATGCCAGCAAAACCCACCTCAATGGGGTGGGGGGCTGACTGAGCAATCTGAACACAAATGCAACTGTACGGGCCGCAAGAGCATAAGAAAGCAGCAATTTGCATGCTCAGGTGCTTCAAAGACCCAGGAGGAGGCTTCTCACAAAATGCCAGTTCCGCGGTGGTTTTAAAATATGGGTTTGGCAGCATCTGGCTTCTTGATAAACAACTGCTGGTGAGCCACTTGAAGCCTCTGCTGAGCCAGGCTACAGGGAGGCATGTGGCTCCTGGACATATACAGAACAGTCATTATTTTAGATGTTGTCTCCCACAAGAGAAGGCCCAAGATGATGACCATGTGGTCATCCCCTAGTCCATTCTTTGTGAAACTGAATGCTGTACCCTTGGAGTTGAAGCAGAAAAGAACTCTGGGGACAGAAACAGCAAAAGGATCGCTTAAATAAATGGCATGTGTGAGGTCTGAGCTCTGGGGACTAAAGGCCAGGAGCACTCTATTGCCTTATCCAACCTTCAAGAGCCAGGAAAGGGACGTGCAAATCAGCAGAGGCACCAGAATGACCAGATCCTGCCAGGCTGTGGTGTGGGTGCCACCCCTGAGGAAGGAGCAGCCCATGAGGCCACCCAGTGTACCCAGCACTGGCAGGCCAGCAGCAGCTGCCAGGGAGGGTTATTACACACTGGGTGAAAACATCCCACAAGCAGATTCCTAAGTCATCTGGTTAAAGCAAGATGTAAGTTCAGGACCTTTTCCTAAAAACAGCCATGGCCTGGCTCATATTGCCGTGTGAGGAGGCCAAGTATGACTGCAGCTAAATGTGCCTGCGTGTGAGGGCACCTGGCTGTGAGCACCAGGGCTGGGCAAAGGGAGGAGGAGGAAGCACTGCTGCACATCCATCGTTCTCTTGGCCTCACAGCCATTCATGGACAGCCGGTAAACAGGCAGGGAATATGGCAGCAGTGCTCAAGCAAATGCTAACGTTTCCCAAAGACTGCTGACCAGTGCAGCACTGTACCTTGGAGGGGTTGTTCTGCTTGCCCAGGAGGCAAGAAACAAAATTCATGCATCACCTAGAGAGAAGGGGAGTAGGATGATGGTGCAGATGCACGGTTCATTGAGACGGTGCCACACTTCCTCCCTTCCATTACCCTGTTGTGACAGCACCACGGCTCAGGGCCAGGACCAAGATGCACACTGAGCCAACAACATCCTCCAGTGCATAGAAATGAATAATGACTGCCCTCAGGGGTACTGCTGGGCTGCACCTAAGTAAGCTGCATTATTAAAACAACAGACCCTCCAAGTCACACTGTTTTCATCTTGCCTTTCCCCGGCACATCCAGAACAATCCCTCCGTTCATCACCCTCCACCTGTTGCCAGCTGTAAGTTTAGCGTTCCTATTTCTAACACAATTGCAACATAAGCACAGGCGGTAAAAAGCACAGCGCTTAAACCAGTTCCTCTATTTTTACATTAGTCTCAGGCTGGAATTCACCCAATTTGCTAACCATACGCTTTATGGGACTTACCAGTCCTGCAAGGCTCACAGGACTCATCAAACCTGAAACTGAAGAGTACACTAGCTTTTGTATTCTGCAACACTTATGTTCTCCTATAAATCAGTGCCTCTGCTCCCCACCTGCTCATGGGAAGCCAGGATTTTATCACACTTGCAGCACGAACTTCTTTAAGACACAGCCACAGCAATTGTCGCTGTGGAATGGCTTACCAGAGAAAAGGAGGCACGGCAATGAGAGACAGCTCTGAAAGTTTTTTTCAGTAAATGCAGCAATCATTTGATGAAGAACCTGCTGGGGGAATCACCATGTTGATATTTAAGAATAACCTTTATTCCTTCCAACAAGAACTTTCACATGATGTATGCCCTTCTCATGAATATTTCAGTAAGTAGGCCATATATAATTAAAGACACCTGTGACACTTGTAATGCTCATCCTCCCTGCGACAGCTGACAGAGAGCAGTAACACTGGCATTACAGTTTACAGTTCTGCTTCATTCCAGCTCCTTCGCCTGCTCTCCTCTGCGTTACAGAAGTGAAGGTCTTCAGCCACGTTCTTAATTCCTGACACGAGGACAGAAGCCACCGCAGCACCCGCTGCCTCCTTCTAAATAGATGCAGACAGGTCTAGCTAGAACAGAGCCCAGAAGCTGTGCGGAGAAAATTCTCTCTAACCTCAAGTCAGCCGTTTATTTCTGCAGAGGACATCTCAGACACATGCTTAATTGAGAACATGCTGCTATAGTTAACCACAGGCAAAAATGCTTTAACGGAGATTAACACAAGTATGCATTTAAAGCTGCTGCTGAGATTAGACCTTAAGTGAGCACCACACTTGGGAACAGAGAATTACCGCCAGAATACCTGTATTTGCAATGGGCTGCTGGTAGCTGTTTTCCCAATCACTGCTGAAAGACTGTTTCCAACATCCTATTCTCAACTTCACTTTGGAAGCAGTGGATTTAATTTAGGGAAACAGCTCAGCAAAACAGATGAGCTGTGTGTCACTTCTGGGTTCCTTCAAGATCTGTTTCCTCCCTGCATTTTGCGGAAACTCATGAATGCCTATGGGAACAACAGCTACAAACCTCATATGCTTTGAATACATTCAACACCTATATTTGAGTATAAAGCTGTTTGGCAAGCCCTTCGTATTTCTGTTTCTGAGGAAGACTTTGTGACCTCTTTGTTTATCATATCCATCCACTCAATACTACTGACAAAGTGACCGCTTTCTTTGATGGTTTGTGATGAGCCTTGCCAAGTTAAATAAAGGGCTCTCTGCTATTAATCCGCTCTACTGAGGTCTCTTATTTGGCTGAACCTGTTTGTCAAACAACTATAATAGCTATAAATACTTCAGATAAACTCACAGTAGCCCCAGAGGAAAGACGAGCTATAAATTTCCAGGACAGGTGACAATTCCCCGAGTCTGAAGAAAAGACAGATTCTCACAGATAAATGATGGGAGTGATGGTTGCACTCCCCAGCTCTGCTTTCAGCCACCAATAGCACACGTATGAACATAAAAAAGTGCACCCAATCAAGAAACTACCTGAATAACAGCCTTTAAAGTTTAAAAGAGGGGTGCAATTCCTAACAATGCAAGAGCAATGGATCTGTTTTAACAACTGCTCACTTCTAAAGGCATTGTCTTCACTGTCGGGATCAGGCACAGTCCACGCTGCACTAATGAACTGTTCAGTATGGTCCTGGGCACCCTGCTCAGGGAAGCCCTGCTCAAGCACCAGTGGGACCAGATGAACCCTGAGGTTCCTTCCCATCTCAGCCGTTCTCTGATTCGGTCATCTACCAGCAATGTATGGGGACATACTCTTCCTATCAACACCCAGATTCTACTACACAGCACTGGAGGGACATCAGCTGCATTTCTAGTGCATTTCCAGCACTTCTTTCCAGGCATCCATTAAGGACCCTTTTGGCTCTTTCTATCCTACCAAGTGTATGCATTCCTCTGTGCACCCAGGAGTCCAGGTCCCCCAGACACAACCTGATCCTTCCCACAAATGCACAATAACAAGTATTGAATGTGGTAACGCTATCATTTATTCTCAACCCACATAGCAGGTTTTAGTGCATTAAATGAGCAGACAGTAGAAGAGAATTGAAGACATTTTAATAATACACACTTCAGCTTAGCAAGCCTATGTGTAGAAGTTATGGCCTGTGTTTGCCCAGCTCAGCTTTAATCACAGCAATATGAAATGAGACAAACAGAATATGATTCAGAAGGAATTAAGCCAGGGCCTTTCCATGGGCAAAGACGAGAGAACCAGACTGATCAGAAAAGCCAAGAGAGAGATTTACGTGCCTTGTACAGAAGAAGCAAAAGACTGTTCACATCAGCTACAGATGACTTTGTTTATCTTAACAGACCAACAATTTCCTACCGGGAACGTTGGTTATTTTGTAAGGGTAAAATAGCAATGTTTTATACTGAAATAAAATAAGAAAACCAAAGTTTCATTCTGAGGCAGTGTTTCTCTAGCAATGAACTTTGTCATGAACATTAATTTTCCATCTGCAGAAACCAAAATTAAGTTTGAGCTCAAGTGAGAGCAACATTTCTTTCTTTACAGACTGACCACGTGCTATCAATCTTCTAAGAAAAATGTACGTTTTGCATTATAGCATTTGTACTCTTTCTTGTTTGGTCTCCTTTGTGTTGCAGGAGCCACTTTGCCATCCAGTGGCTAGCAGATGACCTCCACTGCTTACACACATGATATTTAAGGGCTATGGGTCCAGCTCAGAACTTCTGGGAGTCAAATCCTATCCCTGCCAGAGGGAAAGGTGACAATTCCATCAAGAACACTATCATAGGAAACCCAAGAAGGCAGCAGAATATTGTTTTGTTTGCTCCTGACTTTTTGGGAGGATTTTAACAGGACTGGGTGGTGCAGACGCAAATGAACATCTCCCAAGAAATAATTACAGTATCCTTAAACACAGGTTTAGAGGAGAGACAGTATGTTGGTGTCCCTTCTCCTGGCTTTGCTGAAGGACTGTGAACTCCATGGGTGGAGTTAACTCCAGGCAAGCACTGATATACACCCAAGTTATGTTTTTGCTGTAACTGCCCTATAAACATTAACATCTGTTAGAGGAAAGATTTTTCAGATGTGTAGAAAAATGTTTTCAGCAAAACTTGCAGGAGTCTATGGGAAATAAAGCTTTGATGCAAACTCTCATCCAGTTGTTTACTCATTGGTTCCCTAACACCGGCAATAACCTCTGCTAGCATGGATGAACAACCTGTACCAAATGGTCAATATTTTGTGAACTTGCTAAACGTGACCTATTTTCCTCTGGCAGATGCATCTAAGAGCACTGGTTTCCACGCTGAACAAACTCATGGAGAACTCCCCCATATTTTATCTGCTGCAGTAGGCACCAAAGGGCAGGACTGCATTTCAGTTGCTTAGACCTTCCTCACAAAGCCAGGTATCTTCTCTTTCAAGACTTCCATGAGGGCTGGGAAGAAATCTAAAAGTGAAGAGCAGCATCCTCTATTGGGAGCTTCTCAAAAGGCAACAATCAGCACATTCAAAACTTGAGGAGCACCAAAATATGTACTCAACAGAGGCAGTATCACCGTTTCAGCTTTCCACCTTCTCTGGATATAGTATGAATTCTCACAATAATATAAAACAAATCATTATATAGCAAGAAGAGTAAACTGTAGCTGTGTTTTGTCTTTTTCTTTTGTCAACACAATGAAACTGTCACTGATACAGCCTCGAATGTTTCCATTTTCACACATTAACCCTTTTAGCACAGTAAATGTAGCTCATCTTTTTTTCTCACGGGGCAGAAGGTGCATTTTAAACTTCTGAAATAATGGAGAGAAGAAATTGTAATTACAGTTCTACTTGTACACAGGCACGAACAACCCTCCCTAAACCAAGAAAAGTACTTTTTAAAATTAAAGTTATCATGCTGAAATTATTAACGTAACTCCTGGGAAAAAAATGCATAATCTTTGCTTATCAAATGCCACAATGACTAAGTGAACCACGGTTAATAAATACTGTGTTTCCCTTCGAGTTCATACACTCGGTTAATCACACACTGATAGGTGAAAAATATTTTTAAAGCTTTAAATATTGCAGCAGTTTTAAATCTGACTGCAAAGGTCCTCAGGACGTGAGCCAGCCAGAGCTACTTGGAAGAGATCTCGGATCAACAGCACTTCTGCACAGCTGTCAACTTCTGATTAGTTAAATTTGCAGAGTCCCATTGCATGCAGTCAGACACCCCAAGCAGGGGGCACAGCCTGCTGCACATGGGTGAGCTCCGGGGTTGCCCGTGCCACTTGGCCATAACACAGTCCCTTGCATTAATGACCACTCCACCACCCTACAATCACCCTTGTCCAGCCTCTGTTTCACATTATATTCAGTCGCAACTCAAGACACCCCATTAGGGGATACATTCATCTGTGGCACCCCACCTGTCTCCATTCTCTCCTCCCAGAATTCAAGGAGCGCTTGCAACCTAGTTCCAAAGGTCCTCAGCCATAACTCAAGTTCTTCTATGAGGTCTTCTACCATGGGATGCTGATCATGGTCTAGCCAGCCACCTTAACAGCAGAACGTCATAGTTGCGCTACTTTGACAAAATAATAATAAAAACAAGTTAGGAGCACGGCTCTGTCATTTAACAGCTACGTAAGTAGCAGCTGTATTTCAGAGTAGCCACTACCATCCAGTGAAAGCAAATTAATTATTTAGATGTATTTGTAGGATTTATGGAGCAACCGAAGGCAAAGCTAGTTAATTGAAATCCTGATAACAGATTGAAGCCCGTGCTAGATCCTAAAGTCTTTATTAAATAAAGCCATTAAAGCAGATGATAATCCCCGTGGCCTTAAATATGAATAAGGTGTAATGTAAATAATAGAAGGCAAAAATCCAATTTGCATAGAGTGAACTTTCAAATACTCCACTGTTTCCATTAAATTACCTTTTATTCAACATATTGTAATGGCACTGAGGGCACATCAGGCTCCCCTGTAATACAATCATTGTTCAGCATAAAAAGTAGTTTTTAACTTGAAGCAGCAATGAGAAAGATTTTATTTGGCTTCTCTGAGACATAAAAAATGAGAACAAAAGCTTCACGGATGCAATAAAAGAGAAAATAAGCAAGGGAAAAATAAACACGCACAAACAAAAAACATCCAGAATGAGAAGACAAAAGGAAGAAATAGGGAACATAATAGTTGCTTTCCAGTTAATTTTACAGCATTTTAGTATTAGGAAACCGAAGAAGGGAACAATTTCAGTAACTGAAGAAACTAAACTTGGATGTAGGCCAAATGGAGCTGTAGTACACAGTGAAGTAGGTGAAACTCATCGCAGCAAGACCTGTTGTGAAATGTCTGTTATGCCTGTTCCAAACACTTGAATGACAAGAGCTTGAGGACATCAAGGGTCACAGCAGCAGTGCCTGGAGCCTAAGGTCATGCAATCTCTGTCCATCTCCACCCTAATGCTTGCAGGCTGCTCTGTGCTTTAGTTTCTCATCCAAAAAAGGAACTCACTATTTTCTATAAAGCATTCTGTGGTGTTTAGAGATATTAAATAAGATAACTATATTTATTAAAGAATGAAATTGTAACTTAAGGTCAAGATTTTACTATCACTGCTCAGAAACGGAGTATCTCTACTGGGAAATTAAAACAATCCATTAAGTATGAGACTATACTTCAGATGTTGAACAATTGTTTCCACTCTAAACCTTTCTACAAATCAGAAGAGTTCCTCTAGCAAAGCAGCAATGAAATAAGGACGTGAGAATGACTCTGTATTCAATTTCTGTATTCAATTTGGAAGTACTATACCCAAGGAAACCCTCCAACACAAAAATGAAATCTTCCTTAGAGCATCCTTACTGCATCGAGACAACTGAGGAATCAACAGCAGTGCTCCTCTCAAGCTACTGTAACCTTTCAAAACACAAATACATGTGGGTTGCAATATTTACTTTTCTCTGCCCGTGGCTGTGTCTGCTAGGTCTTGTTTTCTGTGCCCATTTCTCTGGTGCACCTCTGTCCTGATGCTGCTCGCGTACAGGAGGAGCAGGAGGGATGTGGGATGGCTGAGAAGCAGCTCAACAGCACAGCCCTGTGCAAAGACACTTCAGGTATTCATAGGGGACAGGGACAGGCAGGGGGACAATGCCAAGGGACAACTGGTATGGAAGGAATGGGAACAAAAGAGGGAAATGCCCAACTTGCTCACTGCACACAGAGTCAAAAACCAGGAACATGAGGCAGAGCCACAGCAAAGCAATAGGATGACACCATCAGCACCTTGAATAACATTTGAACCAAGTCAATGAAGCAAAGCCAGCCAAATCCCATTCCTCAAGTTTGCCTTCCTAGGAAGGATACTTCTCCAACAAAATGGGTCTGCAGAGGTGCCACAGTATCGCTGCCTGTAGCACTGATTTCTCACACCTCCCACAGGAACTCAGTCATGATCCTAGGAAACATGTTGTCCCCAAGACTCTCCTGTGTCCCTGAGAACAGTTTGGGCATCACAGCTCCTTCACACTTATCTTGGAAATCTGCAGTCCTTTTGAGCTGTGAGGATAGAGGGAAAGAGGAGGTGGAAATGAAAAAAAAAAAAAAAAAAAAAAGAGAGTAATTGATTCATCCTTTCTACTACACTACAGAGAGGGACTTTTGCTCTCTTACCACACGCCTGGCAACGCTGCCAAGTAGCAGATTACTCCCTTTCCTTCATTAATCACTTACAAAAAAAGCTGTGAAAAACAAAATGGCGTTTATCCAAAGTTCATTCGGACAAAGCTACTGAACAAAGGGCAATACACAGCTGCTTTCTTGGGTCTGCAGCCACACAGCTTTAAGAAGTTAAATGCTGCTGACAGAAGCACCTTCCAATGCTATTCATGAGCCAAGGAAGCTCTTCAGAAACAAACAAACAAAACAAGAAAACCTTTACTACCTTGACTGAGATTCACTGGCCTTTATCCACTTGCCACCAGTCCCTCTGGGTTTCCACAGCCATGAGATAATTTCAGGCTGGCCACATCTTTTGCCGTGTGTTTGCCTTCTCTTTATCCCACCAGTACAGGGAAGGCATCACTGATTTGGGGAGCTGGCATCACTGCTTCAAACCTTTCGTTTTTCAGTCATGAGTTGACTCGCAAAGGAAGTGCACGTTCATAGAAAGCATCAGAGTAATCGAGGAACCCAAACTCCAGCCAGTTCCCCACAGTGTCTCATTTTGCAGGTGAGCGCCGACTCTTCTCGTGTCAGCCCAGTAGTAACAAAAAAAACTATGCTCCTTTCCTCGTCACCTCTGGGCACCTGAGGGTGGAGGCCTGTGTATGGAGTGCCCACAGCACGGTGAGTCCAGGCAGTTTTACCTCCACGACAGAAGGGCGCCAGCACAATGCGCTTCTCTGTAATGGTGAGAAAGATCATAGAGTCATGCAATCTAAGATGTCCACCAGCAAAATCTGGGGTCTCCAGCTTGCTGAGAGGACAACACCAGCTCTAAACAGCCTCGAAGGCACTCATCAAATCTTACTGACTACACTCAACAATTCCAAATAGCAGCACAGCCAGGGTAAATCCTTTGTAAATGCTTCCCGCATACTTTTAAGATGAAGTGATCGCACAAGACCTACTCCCACAGGAAACAAAGCATCCAGAATGATCCTCCCTTGTCTCTCACACCACATGAGACCTCTTGGCATGACTAAATGCCATACAGTCACCACAGCCACCGCCCAGCACAGCCCTCTCCCAGGGTCCCTGACCATCAACAGCTCCGGCACCATTTCAGCCCCCATGTGTGAGGGCCGCCATGTTCTCCAGCCTTCTCTGCACCTATTGCACAGGCAGCAGTGACAGCACCTGCCTGAAGGATGGGCTCTGCAGTATGGGCTAGAATACATGCAGATACATGTGATTATACATATCAGACGCATGGCAAGGATTCAGGCATGTGGACGTCACACTAAGGGACCTGGTTTAGTGATGAGGCAACCTGACTTACTCTGACCTGCCATCAGGTTGATGGTTGGACTTGGTGATCTTCTCCAAGCTATAGGACTCTGTGGTTCTGTAATTCTATTTTGGAGATTAACGCAACCACTCGTGCAACCACTCTTGAAATTGCACGTTCTTCTTCTCAGAGAGAAGGCTAAAACAATGCTTAGCAACAGAGGCTCAGGCAAGCTAATATGGAACAAACACTAGAAACAGAGAAACCAAAAAGAAAAAGACCCGTGGCTCTCTGCACCTCTGCATTTCAGTGTGCTGCTCTGAGACAAAGGGAGGAAGGCATGAACCTTCCCCTGTAACCACTGATTTCCTGGTTTTCAAGGCTTGGGATGAGTGGGAGATGTCCGTTCAGCTCTGGCTGCTGAGTTGCTGTTTGTTAATAGGAACAAAATGACCTCTCCCTGTCTGCACAGTGTTATTACAGATGCTGAACCCTGCTCAGACCCGTATTTAAAGTGTGCTAAATTATTTTAATAGGAATTACTACAGTGATAGCCCCAACATGGAAATATATACTCAGATAAAAGTGAAACTGACTGCATACAAAAGGAAGTCCCGTGTTTATCAGAACAGGTCAAACTCAAGCTTGCACAAAATAAAGTTTCCTCTCCACAATATAACTCGAAACTACCAAACTTTCATTTTAGAGGGTACCCATTTTTCATTATTCAAAAGATACAACTGACTCTGATCTTACATTGCTGCGTGACTGTGAAATGTAAACAATCAGATGTTTTCCACCGTGACCTACCCAGAAGAAAACAAGAAACAAACAAAAAAAAATTCATCTCATGGTTGTCACTTATTATTTTACTCTATCTTATGACACATACATATGACTGTATCCTCCAAAGGCTTTGCTATTGTGTGTGTTAGAAGGGAAGCATGCAAAATAATGGGATTTGGGAGGAAAGCTGCTGACTGAATTCTGCAAGGGACAGCAGATAGATCAGTGCCCAGCCCCATAGGCTTCAGCCTATGATTTTCACTTTTTCCCATCCAAGTGGGGCTCCAACCCTGGAAAAAAAAAGGCGAAACAGCAGTGGGATCCATGCATACATGAGCATGGGGCACAGGAGTGGTTCGGGAAAGCAGCTCAGTCACATGACAAGCACAGATCTATACTTGAGGTGTGCAGGAGGAGGCTGCCCATGCACACACCCACCATCCCTCCAGCAGTGCCACTCCTTCAGAGGAATGCTGGGTGTGCGTCCAGAGGAGTGGCCAGAAGCCACAGCACCAGGACACAGTGCACACCCATGTCCATCATGTGGTGACAGCACTGCACAACCCACTCCATTGCATGCAGAGGGAGACAAGAATGCAGAAAAGATCCTTTCCTGTCAAAAAGCTATACATTCTGGGAAATATATTTAGTACACACACGCATACATATTTACATTTGTGTGTGCATCTTATTTACAGAAAAATATATGCAAGATGAAGTCAACTGTCTACTTCCTTCTACTTTACTGGGTTAAAATAATTAAAAATTCATCAATTATTGCTATCAAGTAAAACGAAAATATACTGATTTGCTTATAGGGATGACAACACCGCAAACCTGAAACAAGCTGCAACGAAAGCACTTGGAGACATGTAAGAAGACAGCCAATAAAACAGGCAGTCTGTTAGAAGTCGTCTCAAAATGAAATTAGAAATTAAAAAGTAAATTCATAAAACCGTATCTTTTTACTGCAACTCGCTAAGGAGATTTTGATTTGAATTAGCCTGAGATTAATCCACAAGCAAGCATGTTCAACAATATTTACTGAAACTATCATTTAGTAAAGTAAATACGATAGTGCCTGGATTTGGCTGCCGTTTGGCTGTCAACCAGAAGGCAATCAGGACGCAGCACACCAGGCACAGCAGTTCCCCTCTCTTTGAGGCCAGGACCATGGTATCTTCACCCATAGAGAGCACTCAGAACTTCAGATCTCCCTCTCACGCTCTGCCCGTCTTATACCTGAGCCCATGATAATGATGCACCAGCTGCAGCGTGTAATGAACCTCTGTCCAGAAGGGGAGAGACTTTAATAGCTTAATGAGATAGTAATACATATTAAAATCAATCTTATTCAGATGATGTGTCTATTCTAGTCCTCCCTCTGAAAATAACTGAGGCTGCAGGAGAACTGATCATTAGCATTTTGATAACAATCTAGTCAGCCTCCTGTTAAAATACTTCTTCTTTCATCTAAAACTGGGATTTGTTATCTTCTGTGAGCAGACCATGCTAAAATTAGCAATGGCGAATTCATATTGGCATGGATCAGATTTAAAAACAAATCTCGGGAATAAAATTACCGTTAACTTGCCTGAATAATCAGGCTCTCCCTCCTGTTGCTGTAGCAGCGGAGAGGCACTTCAAGCATCGGGTTAAGAAACAACCTCTTCCCATAATTACCAATTCTGCACACAGAAAGGCACTCATTCACCATACACAGCACTAGTGTCACTTGGGTGGTAAATCATAGTCCAGATGACAGCCAACGAGAGGAACGAACTCCACTGACACTGATCCGTAAGGTACACCAGACAACAGGACCAAGCTTTGCACCGTGGTCCCGTTGTCTCAGCGAGCAGAACGTCCTTTGCACCTCTGTGTCGAATGGCATTACACTATTGCTGTGGCAAAACCGCACAGTCCCACCCAGCCCTCTTTCTGATCAGTGCCTCTTGCAGCTGCCACTCACCAAAGCCAGCACTGCAGGGCACCCCAGCACTGAGCCCACGACCCCAGCAGAGAAGCAGAGCGAGGGCAGATGTTGCATAGCCTCATCCTGGGCCATTTTTCAGCAAACGGCTGTGCAAACACTCGTCAACAACGCATGGGCTGCAATGTACAAGGAGAAAAAGCAGCCGGGGCAGGCAAAGGGAAAGGGGCAGTGGCTGTTGCCCACAGCTATTCATTGCTGGAGTCAGTGTGTGAACAGGCAACGTGCGCTGTGAATGCTGTGGAACTCGTCTGAGCTGCGCTCAGAAGACTGGGCAGACAGCGCTCTTCATTTCAGATGTTTCACATTTTTCTCTCGACTTCTAAAAACAAAATGTCTTTTTAATACCCAAAGTAATATTCCTTCCTTCCGTCCTTCCCCTGGGCTGAAAAGCATCCCGTGTGCACGTATCAATAAAAATGATCACATTACACGCAAGGACTATTAGATTAAACTATACACTGCAGGGCGTTTTTAAGGCTCTTCAATTTTAAAGGTTCATCATGAGTTCTCTGTCAACAGAAGCAGTACTTTCCTCAAAGAACAGCTAACCAGCAAGTTTAACACTGC
>PPHD01007912.1:0-15527 GCA_002909625.1 Bambusicola thoracicus
CATGCCATAAAATCAACTATTTTTTGCCTGTGTAAACAATTCAGTTTTTGAGCTGAGCCCCAGGAATGTGGACCTGTGATGAAAATATATAATTCAATTTAAAGCTGAATGTTTGGTGATAAAAGTATTCCCAGGAATAATATTTAAAGAAGGATTACATTCTTCTATACCTTAGTTGCTTTCTTCCTCTGGTATGATAAATTAAGGCACTGTGTACGTTTCACCCCGAACACCTCAGCTGATATTGATGAAGTTCGCTTAAGCTTTTCTTGCACATGCTTCTAAAATAGCTACTATATTATTTGCCTTTACATAAAATAAATGCAAAGCATTAAGATTTGTGGTCCTCTCTGTCATGCAGGATACAGAAGACTGTGGGCTTTGACAGGGTGGTAGGTCTGAAGTAATTCAAGAGACAGCTGTTGACAACTGTGAAGTCTATTTCGTCTGAATAGCAACGCTTAGAAATATCTTTGATTTCCTATGTGGAAATAAGAAAAGAATCTCACCCATGCCATAAATACTTTTAAACCACTAAGATTCATGTGAACAACAGTTGGAGACAATTATGTCTGAACTGTACGTGGTTAAGGAGACCACTGAGTGTATCAGTAGCCCACGCGTTATGCAGCTCATTTAGTGGGAGGAATGGAAAGGACCCCGCATTTGCCCTTCCACAAGTCAGCCATCCTCTGGGCTGATGGAGGGCACAGAATACGGACCTTCTTCACATGTCTGTTCCCTCTGTGCCAGTGTGAGGCCAGAAACTCCCTGTCCCACCAGCTCCCTTGTGGGACAAAGGTGTCCCAGAGCAGTGGCAGCCCCTGCAACCTAGGGCAGCCCAGAGCTCCTCCAGGCTCTGCTGAGAGACTGGCACCCACTACTGTGCACCAGGCAGTGTCCTGGGGGCAGGCTTGGATCTTCACATCTTCTGAGCCATGCCAAGGGCATCTGGGCTGACACTGAAAAGCAGGGCGATCATACTCAGCAAAATCCCTTAGCTGAATAACCTTCCACATGATTATAAATCTACTGAGGGCTTATGGAAAAGTCATTCTGACCTGTGTGTCTTTTCTGCCTCCTTATTGTGATTACTCAGAAAAATAACTCAAAGAACTCGATACGTTCACTTCTAGTGAGCACATTTTTACAGTACCAGAATGTTAAACTGGGACTCTTCTGATATTTGGAGCTTCCTGGCTTGGAATCTTTTTGCCATAAAATATATTCTTCCCAAAGCTTAAGTGAACCTCTGAGATTTTGAAGCTGTAACCTTAGCAAACATAATTTAAAGAGGGAAAAATGTGCTTTGTCAGTGTCATTTCAGCTCTGAATGGTGTAATTTCTATTTCTCTGAGATACGTTGCCTTTCTGGTCTCAGAGTGCGGCTGGTAATATCAAAGAATTTCAGTGGACTGTTTCAGTTAAAAAGGAAAATTAAGTTTGATGCATGACTATTTAAAAGGCTTTCCAAAATATCATGGCAGAATGACCATCAAAGAAAATGCCAGTCTCAATAAGCACTAAGCCCAGCTGCAATATCAAACTCTTTTCTTGGGATCCCGAGGTACTGCAAAAGCTTTCAGGAGATGGAGGTATTTGCTTTTCAGCCCAGCTTGAATTATTTCAATATTAGACTTTATTGGATCTAAATGTAGCTATTTTACGGCTCCTTAATGTTTATGATGTATTTATTATCATTCCTGTTTTTTTTTTTTTTCTGCAGCACTACTGAAGAGGGACTATCTAAAGGTTTTAAAGCTATTTGTTACTGTACCTTTAATTTACAGCCTCTCTATGCTCTCTGTGGTGTGAATGATATTAGGTAAGTCTCACAGTATCCATATGCATTCATAGTTCCACATAACATGCACTGTAAGTAGAAGTAGTCTGTGGCCAGTATCAGTCAGGCCAACAACACAAGTTCATGACAGTGCCTGGGAATAAGTCTGCAAATTGGGTCACTGTTGCCAACAATAAGACAAATTACGTCACTAAACAGATTAAAAACATCACTTCATTTTTCTAGCAATTGTTACAGCAACTTAGAGAAGTAATGTTAAAAGTTAGCCCATTTCCTGAGGAAGAGAGTAGGATGGTTGCAATACAGAGATGAAGTTTGATTTTGTTCCAGGAGCAGGTCCATCCCAACCTAAGCAGCAAGACAGTGATCAGATGAAAGAGTAGTGCTCACATTGTGCCCAACAGCCCTGGAAGTCCTTCAGCTGCTCAGTACATCTCAGCATGGACTTGGCTTCCATGCTTGCTGTCCTGGAGAGATCCACAGCATGTGTCCTGTCCTGGAGATCATCCCTGGCTGTATGATCCCTTGGAGTCATGATCCACTGAGGGTACACACACCTTGACTGCTTCCATGAATGTGCTTTCATGTGCTCATTGCTTGCCATTTTTCTTTCTGTGTTACCAACTCTGAGCTCCTCTGAGGTACTGCTGCCCTCTACTTTCAGATCAAATGTTTTTACTGCTGAATCAGATATTAACAACAGCTCTTCTTTTGTTCTACTAATTCTCCATCTCCTTTTAACATATTGAGACCACAAGTTGATAGGAGAATTGCAATGAGATGAAACCTTAGGAGGTCATCTAGTTCAGCTTCTGCTCAGAATCTTCACAAGTCTTTTGTGTTGGCATAACAATGATGAACCATGGCTCAGTCTTCAGGCACTAGAATACAAGAGTACGGAAGAGTACTGAAGGAGCAAGAGATTTAACATCGTCTTACTTCTACACCCTCATCTTGCTTCTACACCAAGACAATTTGCTTAGATTCACAGAAATTGTCTATGCCATCTTGTAAAATTTCTGTATCAACATAATATTAGCTGTTACCTCTCTCCATGGACTGGATCTAAAACTTGTAGAAGACTTGATTTCCTCCATGGGAGCAATGTGAACACTTTGCTTGATATAAACCAGTTTTTTTTAATGGTTTTCAGTGACACATTCATAGGAAGGAAAATTGGCAGATGCCCTGAATTCCATGTGAAGGCTGTGCAAGAAAACCTTGACATCTATAAGTCAAGACTTGAACTATTGTGATGGGTACAGAATGAATGAGATGCTGATGCCAGAGACTAGTTAATTAAAATGTTGGGATCTCTCCTTTCAGGTCTTCTCATAATTATTTCTACGTACCATCTAGCAATTTGTGACCCTTCTGTACAAAAACATCCACTATGTTCTCAATGTCATCTTCAAGATAAGTTGAAAGCTCTGCTCAGTCATCTCAACAACGCAGAAGAGAGGGGAGGATATGTGTATGGTACAAGAAATGATGTGAAATTGTTGCTCTATTACATGTTACATGGGAGTCCACATGGGTCACATGGACTATACTGCTTTCAGTGTGTCAGCTGCCTCGAATGGTTCTGGATACCAATGTGTACAAGACAGAGGGACCCCTGTTCCTGTTCGTTTCCCATCCTGGATATTTCTGTGGCGATGCTCTCCTTCATTAAAGAGCTGCTTTTTCCTTCAGTGTACAGACAAGTCATTCTCTGTGGTATCTGTAGGTGACAAGGTCACTTATCTAGTGTTTGGATGATGTTTTAATATCTAAGGGAGAATTTGCCTTGTTTGAACCAAACTGGAATGCCTTACGATTAAATAATATGTAAAACACATTATGGTTTTAATGCTATTGTAATTCATCTCTGTGAAATGAATAACTGTATTTGGACTATCCTCTTTCTACTCTTTCTCCCACCTTCCCACCTCTCCCAAATTATGCTATATAGAACCTAGATTAAGCTGTGTTGTAAGTTTGGAATCCTCTGGTTTTCTGGTTTTCAGCCTGTCAGTAGTTTGTAGTCCATGGCACTGTAAATGGAGCTGTTCTTAGAAATATAATGGCTTGATAAAAGCATATAGTTTCAAAACCACTCAACAAAATATTCATCAGAAGGGATCTCATGCTATTGCTCCCCACATGTAGTCAATATATCACTTTAACTACAGTTCATTTACCCTCTGTTTATCATCCCTTCTTAAGCCATGTGGAATACTCATCTTCTCTAATCCTTGTCTATAGTATTTCCAAAGTACTTTACAAGCTTGGAGTAACTGACTTTAATGCCTTGCAGCAGCTGAGCTGGTAGCATATATGATACCTTAAATGTAACAATCAAAGGAGCATGCAAGATTTTGGTATTTCCGCTGGCTTGCAGATGTGCAATATCCAGGTCCAAAAACTGTATGTCAAGTTTAGACTGAAAGTGTTTAAAACAAACTAATGTCTCACTGGTCTGTGTCAACACCCCTATAATGTGTGTGAGAGGGTATTCTCTGATAGAGCAGCAGTATTAAATATCAGTTACTCGAACCCTACAGTAATTTCTTTTTTGTATGTGTGTCCATGAATAACCTTGCTCAAGATTTATGTAACGGAGTGTATTGTTTTATTAATCCAGAGCATGTGGTATTCTCCAGGTGCTAAGCTTTGATCTCCTTGCCCTTGTATGTATTAAGTTTTCTGGTTCTCATTGACACTGATGCTCTTGATTTAAGGTAATCTTCTTATAGTTGGGGGCAGGAAAAAATGTAAGTGAACTCTGCAGTGAACCTGGAAACTTCTTCCTTTGTTTCGTCTCAGTTCTGATTCAATCTCCACTAAATTCAGCTCAGCAGAATCCAGCCACTGCACTTAGAAGTAAAAGTATATCTTTCTGCAACATTTTATGGCATGGAATGTCGTTTATAGCACATTGTATTACAGTTTGAAATGCTAGCATTCTCTAACTAGAGGACCTGTGGGTTTATGTTGAAAGAACTGAGTGGTGTTAAAATAAAACAAACACAAAAAGGCAGTATTCCACATCCCTTAGTTGATAATGGAGAGAAAGTGCAAAAGTGTGAGCATAGGAGCAGCAGAAGGCATGTAGCAGGGGAAGGAATACAGGATAGTGAAAAAATTGTAAGCACAAGGCTTTCTCTTACGGGCCAGAACACACAGAGGCTGCAGACGGGCAGACGGCTGAGGAAGCTTCTCAATTTTCTTTTGAGGTAACATCTGATGAGCCACTATTTCTCCCCATCCTTGTTGCAGCTGGAAGGCATTGTCTTCACAACTCTTGCCTGTGCTCCAGCATTTTTCTCATCTACCTTGACAGTTTATTTTGTAGGCGTGTGCTGACTTGATGCAGCTTGGTAGGACTGGAAGCTGCTGGGCTGGGATTATGGCAGGACCAGTGCTGGTAAGATCAGGTTTGGAGCCAGATTCGCATGCCTGTCCAATCCAATGAGCGTCCGGCGTGCTACCAGGGGGGTCTGCAGCTCTTTGCAGGGTGCACCCTCAGGACTGGCAGATTGGTCAGGTAGCAACACTGTGCTCTGAAATCAGGGGCTATGACCTGGGTGGGTGCAATAAGAATACGCACACTGCTTGAGCTGTTGCTGGGAATGAGACATTGCTTCTTTAAAGAACTGCAGGTGAGAAATGCTTGGGGACCTCCTAGTCCATCCCTGTGCCCCAGCCTAGGATTAGCAATGCCAGCATCTTTTCTGGGCAGAGAGGTGTTTAGCAAGCTCCTCCATGGGAGGTATTTCAGCATCCCCAGGCAGCATCATCCAATGTTTCACTGCCATTAAAAAGATTCTCTCAACATTCAGTGTGAACCTTGTTAATCAAAGTTCATTTACTTGTTTTCTTCTCTTTAGTGGATAGAGGGAAGAGTTTATTTCCCTGTTTTCAGGCACCTTTAACAGAGCTGAAGAATATGACTCTCCTTGGCCTTCCCTTCTCCTCCTGAAACAACACAGTCTTGTTGAGACATCAGTCTTTCAGGAAGATCATGATTTTTAAGTCATTCTCATGACCACCTGAAGTGGGGGCAAACGTTTCCTGAGCTGGAGTCTTGCCAGAGTCAAACAGAATCGAACAACTAATTTACATGCTCATCAGATTACATGCTTGCTTAGCCACTCTGGTAAGGACATTTGACATTTTTTTTTTGCCCCCACCAACTAGCTCTTTTTGACTTCTGAAGAAGTTGTGGGGTGCCCAGTTAGCTCAAACACAGTTTACATTCCTTTTCTGAATTGACAAAGATCTCTCTGGCAAGGTTGGCAATTGCATGGAGGTGCTTTCTGTCTCAGGCCAAGTTTTGAGCCGTGGTCCTCCACCAGCACTCACGGGGTAAAGCTTGCATCCTTTGATCAGTGGGAACAGAAGGCTTTGAGCACCTTCCACTGTCCATGGGAAGTCAGTTTCTTTGTCTCTGTGAGGTCTGGACACTTGTGTTTGTGCAGTGTGCGTTGGCCATGGAGAAAGAAAGGTTTTAGCTATGCTCTGCAACGTAGCTCCTGCCAGAGGAAGCTGAGAGGAAAGAATTTAATCTGAGGAGTCTGAAGGCAGCGGAAATAATTTATGGACAGAGCATACAGGAGGATACATAGCTTCAAAAATATTGTTAGTTTGTGTAATATGCAGGGAGGACAGCGTAATGGAGTATGTATACATGGAAATAGCACAAATATTTTGCCAGCATCCTTAGGGTATTGAGAAAAGATTTCCGTTCTAGTAGTTGAATTGTCATGAGGGATTTTCAAGGGTCAAGTTCCATATTGCAAGGAGGATATGAAACTTTCAGGCCACTTATTGCATGGACATGTGAAGCAAAGACTGTGCATGCTTGAAGGTTGTAAAAACAATTGGCTCTTTTATGTTTGAAAAGAGGCTTTGTGTCATGGGCTGTGTTCCATCGCTGAATCTTAATCTTTTGAAAGGCATGATTGAGAAGACAGTGCTGTGCATGCTGAAGGAGTATGGAAGGCTCATTAGAGTGTCTACAATGAACCCTCACAACAAGTGGCATAGTGGAAGCTGCAAATCACGTGGTTCGTGCAGATTGCAAAATACGAAACTCAGCAATGAATATGATATACCTTATTAAAGGGGCCTGTATACTGAAAAAAAAAATAAAAATTGATCTGCCTACCCTTGTGCTATGACCACATGAGTTTTGAATAGAAAATATTTTGTTGCTATGGCGTGATCTTGCTATGCTTTCCCATTCTTTTCAAAACTTTGAGCCCTTCATCATGGCTGTGAGGAAGGAGAACAGCACACAATCTCCTGCTCCAAGTGCAGGTTGAGAGCAATCCTCTGGAGACCTAGCGGAACCAAGGCAGGTTTTTAAGACACTGGAAACTTTTACTGGTCCAGATATTTGTTCAACAGAAGCAGGACATGAACACACGTGGAAATGAGAAGAGGGAATAAAAAGATGGCTTATTGAGGAGCTTTGTGGTTCTTGTGGTACATTCCCAACATGTAGAAAAATACAATGCCACAGCCCACATCTTTCATGCTTTTTAACAGACCCAGGTTTCCATAACTGCTATCAAGATGCTTTCTTTTGTCAGTATTTTATCACTAACTTGTGGAAGCCTCAAAACAGATTTTATTTTTAGAACATTTTGTAGTTCATCTTAAAGCATGGGTCTCAAGTGCAGGCTTGTTTGTTCTCTCTATCTAGGTTATTGTTACATTACCTACCTATTACAGCTTAGTAACATAATACAGTGCATGACCTAAGCTTCCCTGTGCACATAAACCAGCAAATTATTATTTTATTTTACAGTCATCCCAACTACATACTAAAATCATCTGGGAAAGTGTTTCCTAGTGGACTGATATGAAAGAAAGACAAAATATATTGCATTGCATTTTATACTTAATAGGAAGACATGTATAAGAAAAACAGTAGCAATCAGGAATCTGTACAGTTCAGTACATGATTGAAAAATATGAACTAATAACATCCATATGAGAAACCACATACAATACCTCAATATTTTCCTTTAATTTTCTGTTCTACTGCAACAATGAGGGAAACTTTAGCTTCCCTTTCATTCTTTACGAGGCAGATCCTAATATTTCTTAAAAACTGCACATGACACAGGGCAAACCCACAAATAATAATACTTTGTATAGCAGGTGGCCTGTCTGTTCTGCTCAATGGCTGCCAGTGCATTTTTCAGTTAAGACAGAAGCTGTTCCATTGACCAATTTTAGGCACATATAGTGAGATTCTTCAGTCTGATAAAGAGTTTTAATGGGATGAGGAGAGAAATGTCTAAATACAAATATTTAACTCATCTGCCCTGTCCTTCTGTTACAGGATAACACACTATTATTTTTCTCGGATTTCCCTCATTACTCATCCTGAAACTTAAGCTGCACTGACAACTCTTCTATTTCTGCCACAGCATAGCCTTTTCCACTGTTTATACTTTTCTTGTCCTTGCCTGCGAATGAGTACCTGCATCACAGATTCAGGGAATCCAGGTACATGATCCTTGGTGAAACATTTCACTGCTTCTTCTTTCCAAACCGTAGCAGAAGCGGCGATACTTTACGTCTATAAGGAATAATCCAAACTGTTGAGCATGTTATCAGAGTTCATAAAAAATCTTATGGGGAAAAGGAAAAGTAGCAAATCTCTTCTTTGTAGAGCTTGCCTTGGCATGGCATATTTCTTTAGCTCTTGGAGAGTTAGCTTACACCAGTAGAAAGCCTAATGCCACAAAATGCTTTATTAAATCTTTAGATGCTCCCTAAAGGCTGGCATTGTAAAGAAAAAGGAAGATTAAACAATTAAAAATTTGGTATAAGTTGCTGTTGAAATGTGATTCTACTCTGGAAAAAAAAATAATAATGGTAAAACTAGCACATTTTAACTCAACAACTAATATTTAGTTGCATGAACTCCTTTTACTGACTCCCCTTCCAAAACAAAACAAAAACAAACAAAAACAAAACAACCCCCCACAAACAAACAAACAAACAAAAACCCAAAACTTTTACTGTTTTTTAACATCTGGCCAGCACAGTGCTGTCCAAGTGAATTGAACTGTATTTAGTCTTGGTCAGCAGACCTATATACTTTCTGTGTATGTGCACAATTATTGGGAGCAGTGAAATTTCACTAGTTTTATTGCAGGGATTTTTTATTCTAATTCTATACTGCCTTGGTAGCTGGTGACCTTGGTGGGTCTACAGCATACTCACAAGTTGCTGAGGGATCCTCAGATAGAAAGATGATGAAGGTGTGGATTAGTTACAACTCAGCCAGAAAATTAATAATATTTGGAACAAAAATCAGTGATAAGAAATAGAATCACAGAATCACAGAACCTTAGGAATTGGAAGGGACCTCTGGAGATCCTGTAGTTCAATATCCCTTTTAAAGTAGGTTCCTTAGAGAAGAGTCCAAGAAGGTTTTGAGTATCTCTAGAGAAGCAGACTACACAATCTCTCTGAGCATCTTATTCCAGTACTGCCTCACTCTCAAAGTAAAAAAGTTCTTTCTCATGTTCATATGGAACTTTCTGTGTTCCAGTTTGTGACTGTTGTCCACTGTCCTGTAGCTGGGCACCACCAAAAAAAGCATAGCTCCAACCATTTGACACTCACCTTATGAGTATTAATAAGATCCCCTCTTGGTCTTCTCTTCTCCAGGCTAAACAGTCCCAGGTTTCCCAGCCTTTTCTCATAAGAGAGGTGTCTGATCTCTTTGTAGCCCTCAGCTGGACTCTCTTTCCCTGCATTTCATGACTAGGGAGCAGAGTACTGGAGATTCGGATGTGGCCTCATCAGGACAGAATAGAGAGGCAGGATCATCTACCTCAGCCTGATGGTCATGCTCTTTTAATTGCACTCCAGGATACCACTGGCCTTCCTGCCCATAAGGGCACAGCACTCGCTCATGGCCAACCTGTTGTTCACCTGTTCTCCTTTCTAAGCCTTTCTATTCTGAGCCAAGATGAAAATTTGTTCTGAAATTTCCCTTGGGAAGGAAATATAAGGAAATATCAAGGACCAAAGAAAGCAGTAGACCCCAGGGTCTCCCAAGGAGTCTTGAAGCAGAGGAGTCACCTGCTGTAAATGGGGTAGTGACAAATCTGGAGCATGTAATATTTGCTGCTGCTTCTTGGCTTGATAACTGCTTTGTGGACTCACACTCTATGTGTTCCATGATCTCTCACTTAGTGCTTGTGTTCTAAGTCCCAGTTGTCTCTGTTGATGTAGGGTTGCAGGAGGCTTTTGCCCTGATAAGATGGCACAAAAGGTCTGGGAGCCACAACCCTGGTGGCTGAAGGAGGACAGCAGGATGTGGACATCCCAGTTTGTGGGTCAGAGCAGCCCTGGCTTCACTGCTTGTCAGATACCTGAGTATGATCTCCCATATATCTCCCCTTATACAGAACAGAGCTGAGTTCTGTAGGAAGTTATCTTTCCAGATCACTGCTTCCCAGCTTGTTCTACTGATAAAAGGGATTGCTGTTCAGTCCTTCCTGTCTTTTCTGAGAAGGGGAATGAAAGCATCAGTTGCCTTCATGGTTTTCTGTGGTGGAGCTGTCTACTGCAAGGTAGCAGCCTGGACATTGAATAGGCTGCCCAAGGAGGTTGTGGATGCCCCATCCCTGGAAACATTAAAGGCCAGGCTGGATGTGGCTCTGGGCAGCCTGGTCTGGTGGTTGGTGGCCCTGCCCACAGCAAGGGGGTTGAAACTAGATGATTTTTGGGGTCCTTCTCAACCCAGGCCGTTCTATGATTCTATGATTCTATGATTCTATGCTTCTGTGACACTGACTGGACAAAAAATTGAATAACTTCATGTAATTTTCCATGAATGAATAAGCAATAAGAACTGATGACATCATGATCTACTTCAATAGTGCCCAGGATTGCCGTCTTTTCAAGATCATCAAGTATTTCAGTTCTAATTTATTTTGTTGCATTTGTAGGAACAAATTAAATAAAGGTCAGTGCTTCCCTGACACTGAGACCCTCGCTCTTGTCTCTGCCATGTCTGGGCTTTGCAATCCCTCACCTTCCTTCTTGGGTAACCAAAACATAGCAACATTCCTGCCCTGCTGTAAACTAGCTCTACCATAAAGTAACCAAATAGATATTGGCCAGTGGCATCTGATTTTGTCTGTAAATTGCATATAGGCTCTGCAGCAGAGTAAGTCCTTTCACAAGAGGTCAGAGGGGTGGGAGAACAAGAAACTTCTACAGGTTTGTCTTCTTTATTAAAATAAATGGATCACCATATGAATAGACAGTTCACAATTCTTTAGGGAAAAATCAATACAGAGAAGGTTTTTCACTACAGTTTATTGGACAGAAAGCCTTATATGTTTAAATACCATGAGGACATGGGAAGCCAGGTACACCTCCAAATATTTCAAATAAAAGCAGAATTTTCTAAACACTGGCAGTGATTTTCTTTGTAAATAGGTTTAACCTTGGACCTTCTGTCATCTTGTATTTTTACACAGGAAATTAATTTTCTACATCCTCTGTGTGCGTAGAGAAGACAGAAAGTTGAAAAACTCCAAGGGATTTCCAAAAAAGCCTCCATATAAATTTTAAAATTAAACAGATGTTATATGATTACCATTAAATCTGAGCCATGAGTTCCTAGGTTATAAACTATACATGATGTTCTGAAGCAAGAGATGAAATGGATTTTTTTCAATTACTAAAGGTTTTCCAGATCAAAAAGATCAGGATTTAGATGAATCCATATAGTCCTTTTGTTCCAACAAGAGTTTATAAACATTCAAAATAAGTAAATGCTCTCACAACAGCTAGTAAATGGCCTCAAGTAGAGATGCTCTGTGACTGCTGAGCTCTGCTGGGAGTGCAAATTACATGTTGCTGAGATGCTGCCCATTGAGATCACTACCTTCAGTGGGCACTGGAGTGGATCCCAGGTGAGATATGGATGAGCCCCTCTGCTTTCCTGGTTACTTGCTGAAATCTTTGTTTCATATCTGTAATTCCAGAAGAAATATTGTGTATTCCAATTCAAAATTGCTACATTAAAATTTTTGTGCTAGAGAAATAGTTCTTTGTGAGAGGAGGGAACTGTTGTTGCCCACTACTGTTGTGAGGCTGGCTTCCTGCCTTACTCCCTGCTCATCCCAGTCCTTAACACCTGCTACCACAATCCTCTCTGCAGAGCCACCCTGAGAGTATGGGATAAAGTCTTGAGGGTAAACAAGAATCTCATGTCCTCTTTTCCCACCCCAGACTGTCCTCAGCAGCCCTCAAATCCTCCGTACCACAGTGGTTCCTTCCTACGTACTGCTGTGGTTGCAAGCGCAGGCATCTTGCAGTCTTTGCTTTTAGTTACTTTGTCTTCCCCTTGGCTAATTTGCATGTTTTAAGGAGCTCAAATATTCAATCAGTCTTATTGTGGTTATGCTTGTTTTCTTCAGCTCTTGCCCAGTTTCTAGGTGTTGAAGAGGCTTCCTGAAATGAAGACAGGGCAATCACCCATCATGATCCCCTAAATCTTATTTATGAATACCATTATCATTTGTGTAATCACTTTTCTCAAAGGTTGTTGTCTATCTTCATACAGATAGTATACAGATTCGCCTCATACAGTATCAGTACAACTCACACCATCTTATGCTGCATAGAAAACAAGTGAAGATTTTTCACTGCACCCTAGGGTAGGCAAGTGTAAGGCCAGATGGCTAACAATAGATGAGACAAAACCAGTCCATCCCACACACACAGCCTGTAAGTTACTTATTTTTCTCCTGCAGACATAGCTTTTCCTCATGCACTGCTCTGGATGTGGAATTATCTTAGCAATTAATATTAAATACTGGACACAATCCTTTTTTTTTCAGAAACACTAGGGAGTCAGTCGTGAAATCAGGAGCGTTATCTGTCGGTGAATACCATGTTGCACAGACAATAGTCTGGGTGCTGGGGATGGTGTTCTTGCAGAAGAGTGTGTTTTGGAGCCAGAGGTAGAAGAGGGAATCATAGAATCATAGAATGGGTTGGAAGGACCCCAGGGATCATCAAGTTCCAACCCTCCTGCCACAGGCAGGGTTGCCAACCAGTAGGTCAAATACAAGATCAGGCTGCCCAGGGCCCCATCCAACCTGGCCTTAAACACCTTCAGGGATGGGAACGGGACATCCACAACCTCTCTGGGCAACCTGTTCCAGCACCTCATCATTCAGTGAAAAACTTTACCTTGACATCTAATGTGTCTCCCCTTCGTTTGGTTTAAACCCATTTCCTCTTGTCCTATCACTATCTACCCATGTAAAAAGTTTACTTCCCTCTTGTTCATGAGCTCCCTTTAAAAATTGGAAGGCCACAATGAGATGTCCCTGTAGCCTTCTCTTTTCCAGGCTAAACAAGCCAGTTCCCTCAGCCTATGCTTGTAGGAGAGGTGCTCCAGCCCTTTAATCATCTTTGTGGCCCACTTCGGGACTGTCTTCAAAAGCTCCACATCCTTGGGGACCCCAGACTTGGACACAGTACTCCAGATGGGGCCTCATGAGGGCAGAGTAGAGGGGGACAAGGGCCCTGCTGGCCACCCCTCTTCTGATGGAACCCAAGATACCACTGGCATTCTGGGTTGCAAGTGCACCTGGCTCATGTTAAGTTTTTCATCAACCACGACCCGTAAGTCCTTCTCAACAGGGCTACTCTCAAGGAGTATACAAACTTCTCCCAGTATACATACCTGGAATTATCTTTACCCAAATGCAAAATCTTGCACTATGTTGAACCTCATTAGGTTCACAAGGGTCCTCCTTTCAAGTTTATTAAGGACAAGTAACATCTGGAAAAGGAGTTGGAGTTGTAAGCAGATACATTCCCCTTTAGGAGATGAACTCCATTGTGCCATGGGAAGAGGAGACAAAAGAAAATACACATAAGTTTTTCACTGCAGTTGGAAAATTTAACAATACGTGGATTGAACTGCCTGAGTGTTGAGCAAACTATAGCTCTCAGACTATTACCTGATTTCTCTACATGAGGCATGTATTCCTGTTTACCACAGAGAAATCCCAAAGTATTATTCCCACTCTCCTTTAGAAAGCAGAGGCTCAGTGGATATAAAATTTATCCTTTTCATCCTGTTGGCATGTGTTTGCATCTCCCAGCCATATTGCATTTTCTCACTTCAGTGGTGTAGACTTTTTGTACACCGGTGAAGGATGACTTTTCATTGCCACCTTTTATCTTTCCAAATATGTCCTTGTTCAGCCTTATTTTCCTCCTGATTTCCTCCATCTGGTTTTCATCTTACCTTGGAAAGCTGTCCAAGGTGTGTATATATATACTTTTGCTTGTTTCATCTTTCCCGAGATGCCTTTCTGCTGAATATCGGCTTAACATGATTTTTATTTGGATCAGTTTCATATTTAATCTTACTTTTGGCCTTCATGATAGAGATCCTCTGTCAACTTCCTGTTGTTCAGGAGCTTCATGTGTGCACAGAACAATTCAGTCACTTGTAAAAGAAATGCTTTTGTGTTTTTTTTAAAGTAAATCTATAGAGCATACAGTATTAATCAATTAATTACATTATTAATTAATTAATTACATTATTAATTAATCAATCACATTAATAACGACTTTCTCTCCCAGACACTGTTTAGGATCTTACCCAAGCTAGTGCAGGAATATCTGTAGGAAAGCTAATTCTTTCACATATTTCTTTAGCTTTGGAAACATCAGATGATGCATTGTGAGATTGTTTTGTGGACTGGAAAGAGCAGTAATATTTAAAGGGCTATGGAACTGCCAAACTGCCAAAAGTTCGGATGAAAAAAATATGAGATTCTGCAGAAAACTATAAGGCTGCTCTCTGGATACTCTAAATTTCTTGAAGTGCTTCCCATTTTGGAGGAACTACAGAAGCACTAATGGGAGATCCAGTACAAGCATCCAATCTAGGCTCACGATTCCTACGTATACGATTCCTATATTCCTATATAATATTCCTGTTATAGCATGGGTCCTGTTCATACTAACTCCACGTAATACCTTCCTTGACTTGTCTACTTGATTCCTACCATATAATCACACAAAAATAAAATCCGCATTATTCACATTGCCTTTTTTTTTCCCCCCTAGAAAACTAACATCTTTTGAGAATTTTTTTGTGTAATTACAGGAAAAAGGTACTCCATGGTGTTGCTTTAAAATACACTACATATAGTGTATACTTGCTTTTTATCCCCAAGCCTATTGATTCAGGGTTTTCCTCACCCTCAGAGAAATAGCTGTCATGATAAATACCAGCACTTGGTGCACAAAACATTGTTGACTGTTACTTGCTAGACTAAGCACTGCATTGGACTTGGTACAGGTGTACATGGAGACCATCTTTTGCCGGGTCCGTCACAGGCAAAATCAATTGTTCAAGAATCCATAGAGGTGGTGAGACATGAGAAGTATACTGCTGTAATAGAATTGTATTTTATTTAAAGAATAATCAAATGTATGGATAAGCAGGAGGCAGAACACAAGCACAAGCCTGCATGGTTAGTGGGATGGAAAAACTGAAACAGCATATACAATGAAGAAAAAATAACAGGGAGAGGATTCTCTGTACTTAGACTTATAGAGGTATACTTTGTGGTGGTTTTGAGCTCATACACATTCTTTGATGTGCACTGTACATGCTTTTCATCTGATTAGTCTTCCAGAATGATAAATCAGATACATTCTG
>PPHD01007913.1:0-22405 GCA_002909625.1 Bambusicola thoracicus
TAATGCCTAGCCGGCTGCTGCTAGCAAAATTAGTCTTCTATTGTTTTAACATTAATTATGGAGAGTTCAAGATAAGGTTTGTGTTAGAAAAGTAGGGGGTGGGAATGGTTTGAATTTGACTTTCATTATAATTAGGCAGGATATTATGAAAAGGTGAAAAATAATTCACTGAAGTGCTTTTCTCTATCAAGCTAACAAGAAAAGTGCATTCTTGCACAGATGGAGTTTGTGGTATATTATTGAAGCACCACTGTTTTAATGTATGCCACTGCTTGGGCACATTGGGCCTGTTGCTATTGCACTTTACATGTGGGCAGAAATGAGGAGGTTGAGGCCCTCTGGCTCCCTTCTGTTCCATTGAGGGCCTTTTCTGTTACAGAAAAATTAGGCTATATTAGTCCATGGCGTAACTCCATGGAAGCTATGTGAATTACTGCAGACATTAATTTGAGCCATCAGTCAATTTCTGTGTAACTTGCAAAGAACATGAACATATTACTATCTAAGAACGAATTAATTGGGCAGCTGTCTCCCTTTCATTTGTACACTACTGAGATAAACATTTGGACTGAGAAGCTGTCCTCATTATAATTTCCTCACTTGACGCTGCTTTGTGGCCGATGTTCCTGACTAACATAACTACAGTGCTTTCAGAATTTTTCTTCACATGAAATGACTATGGTTTAGGCTTTTAAAGGAAGGAAAAGGAGTTCACAGACCTTGCATGGAGCACCTGTGAAGCTGTAAAGACCGACAGTGCCAAAGCTCATCAGGTTAGACTTCTCCATGCAATACAGCCATCCCAAGGTGCTCCCTCCATCACTGCCATTACCCTCTAACGATGGCTCAAAGGCCAATGGAGAGCATGCAAAACCCACTGTAGCAGACCAGCAAAACTTCAGCTGTGCTTATACATCCTGACAGGCTGGTCAAGAAAAGGAGGTCCCTGCCATGGTACAACCACTTTAATCCTTTTCTTCAAGGCTTTTTTTCCCCACCTGTGGGGACTGAGCCCCATGGTTTGGCACACATATAGAAAAAGCACATCCCACTTTGCCTACAGCCTCCTTTATCTCCCAGCGCCAGAATAGCTGAGCAACTTGTTCATAAATTTCCATCACTTCTTTTTTTTCAGCCTCACCACCCTATTTAGTTCTGGTTTGCAGGAAAAAGAAGACCTGGGAGAAGACCTTCAAGAGAGTCCATGGCAGAAGACCACTGAAGCTAATGGAGCTCTTGGAGATAAGGATTTTGTCCATTCAGAGTCAACTGTAGCTTGAAAAATTATATCAGGCAGGCTCAGGATGGGAAATATTTTTTTTCTCAGCCTTGTTTGCAGATAAGGAAGTGAGATTCCAAGAGGAATGACTGAGTTACCCAGAGTCACACAGGAAATCAGCAAAAGATATGGAAATAAATGCTGAGAAGCATTTCAGTGCCTTAATCATAAAGCCATTCTTTTCTTTCAAATGCCAAAAACATTAAGCATTCCTTTTCAATGACAGAATAAACATGAGAGTTTCACTGACTCAAAAATAATGTTTTCTTCTCAAATTTTTACAGCGTAAGCCATTTCAAAGCAAAATGGTCAGTTTTATGGCCTGTACCCAACTGCAGGGACCAGGGATGGCAGTACAACTGAACAAGCAGATCTGTGCGACTCCATTGAGGATCCAGTCACACTAAGGCCAGTAAATGCAACGTCATGTAATGGGTGCCTTTCACTGTATTTACCACTAATTATGTAGGCCATGAAAAATGTGGACTGAATTACTATCTTGCTGGGAAGCTATTAAACTGTTAGGCAGATGGGATATATTGCTTTGAGCAGGAGAGATTCACATCCCTTGTCTACAGACAAATCACTCATCACCTGTCTGTTGGGCCACCTCCGAGTAGTATTTTTATCAGTATGATACCAAGGTAGCTGCCCAGCTAAGTGCAATTTGTATAAATACATAACAGCCTGGGCCAAAGTCTGTTTCTATTTAAATTAGCTTCAGTTCATTGTGTCTTAATTGAAAATAATGGTGTTACAGCAGTGATCAAAGAATCATCTCATTAATTGTCTATTGAATCATTAGCTATTAAACAGAAATAAAAGGCTAAGAATGCAACATTCTGTTCTGCCCTAAAGAATATGAATATCTCTCCGATCACAAAGAAACAATAAAGGCAGAATTAACAGTGAAATGATCAAAATTAGGTAAATACATCCAAAATGCCTGTCAACCCTTATCAGAGGGTTTAGCAGTATGACCATGATAGAAAAGTCAACACAAATCCGGAAGCAAAGTCAATGCTGAGTTTTCCAAAGGGGCTTCTAAAGGGAGATACGCAATTCTGTGAAAAAAATACAGGCACATCCAGCACGTACTAAATTTTAACTCAGCTAATTCATCATTATGAATTCAATCTTGAAACCAGTACCTATATTTCCAGTTAAAAAATTAAGCCAGAATAGCATGCAGCCTGAAAGCTCCTCTCAGTAATCTGAGACCAAAATCCATTATAAGGATACTGAAATTTTCGCAAGAATAACATTTCAACCATCTTGAGACCATTTATATCACCAAGATGGGGCAAGCAGAACTCAGTAAAGACCATATTCAAATCCTTATATTTACATTAAGTTAGCAAAGTTGGGTACCAGTTCTGGGAAAGAGCCCCCAAGGCACTGTCTTCTATCAGCGACTTGATGACCAAATAATTGCACAGAGGAGTGAACTGAAGACTGGATTTGTACCCAATGTAGTCATTGGAAATAAATAAATAAAGGATGAGCTGTGGGAGGATACAGCAAAAATCTTGTAAAACCTGTGTGGCATTTTTGGTCATTGTTTTGGTCTGATCTGCCCAAATCACTGGAAGGGATAGAAGGACCCTCATCAAGTTGAAGGTGTTTCGGAACAAGTCTATTTTCACCTAGAAATACAACTCATTTTTAATAGCTAGAGAAGATGATGGTCATAGGGCAAGAGCTTTGCTTTCTTTAAGTGTGTAAATTCAGGAAAGCAACTGGCAATCTGGGGTCACATCAAGCTTTATGCAGTTGCCAGCTTCAGTCGACCTTTTAAATTCAGGAACCAGAACAGCTTCATAGCCAGCTTTGACAGGACATCCATATGGACAGCTACTGATTGAACTAAATGCACTTTAAACAAGCAGTGCTTTGAAATAATGGAAGGGGAGTTCTTTCCCTCATCTTTTTGTATCTGGTTCTGTCCTGCATTTTCTAAAAGTGAGTCCTAGAAATCAAATAAACTCAACAGAAACAGAAGTCCACATATCATCTTTTAGTCCTCATTTTCTGAAGTGCAAAGAAGAGAAGCCTGAGCAATATGTTGATGATATATAACTTGGTGCTTGAGTTTATAACACGAACACTTCATTGTCAACTGATAAATAACAGCCACTGATTAGAGACGACTAGCTGCATAGGACATAGCAAAAAAAGAACAGCAAAATGTATCAAAATATATTGTTCCTTTGAGAATTAAGTCAGTTATAAACAAAGACAGTCATTCACATTCTTTTTGGTAAGAGCTTTCACAGAAATTTGGTTACTAGAAAAACAAAATGTGATTTTTCTTTCCCCATCCAACATATAGCAAGAGCTCAGGATAGATTCAAGAAACCTCTTCCATCACTGGCTGAAGGTAAACATCACTTTCATGAAGAGACACTTTCATGACAAAGGAGTATTACACTGATTTCCTTTGCAAAATGCTTTGAGGTTTGGAAAGTGCCAGACATCACTCTGAGGATTCAGCTGCACATATGTTCTTTCTCACTAACTTCATTCTTAATTATTAATAATTTGCCTTTGTGATAAATAGAGATAAATACACATGAAAAAGGTTGGAAAAAAACAGAGTTGGCCTGACTGAGGCTTCTGCCCAAACCCACTGCATCTTTCCTAGTGCTGCCTAGGATCAAGTGGATGTCATCTCTCACGTGAGGGTCTCAAAAAGACGATAGCCCTATAAGCACTTTAACTGCAAAGGAATTTCTTTCATGTAGGACTTAAAATGCAATTAGATGTTGTGCGTTTGTCTTAGCGAATATTATTTATTCCCAGTATTAGTAATGAGCTCATTCAGAGTTGTCAAAAATAGGAATTGTATTTAATAATGGATGCAGAAAACCCACACGAGAATAAAGATTCCTGTACAGCAAGCTGACTTTTCCCACATGTGATGTATCAGACAACACATTCTTCCTTGCTAGCTCTGGCTAGCCAGCAGCAAAGACCAGGAACGCTTTCAGCACCCCTCACCCTCTCCCACACCTTATGGAAAGCACCAACATAAATGGCTCCATGTCAGTCTGCAGAGACGTACTAACCCTGCATAACCTCTGGAGACCAGGTTCCTTACTGCACAGTGGAAGCCACCCACGACTGCAGAAACAGCTATGGTTGCATAAAACCATGCAAAATCCCAAATGTGGGCTATGTCCCAGTACAGTGGTGGTGGAGAAGGCAAGGAAAAGACTCCTGATTCCCTCATGCCCATCTCACGTGGGCACCTTACCTTTATGACATCTTCATCAGCTGATTTGCACTCAGTGGACTCCGAAACATCGACGACCGACCCATCCTCCTGCACCGCAACAACCTTGACTGGAACTGACACCGTTTTGCCCGTCAGGATGGCCGTGTTAAGGACTTCTGTGTCCTGTATGCACACACACAATTAAGGGACAGGCATTAGAGAAGCAAAAAGCATAGAACACTGCAGAGATCAGACCACAGAACCAAAACCTTCTCTCGGACAGGGGAGTGACACTTCCTTGCACACACCCTGTGAGCTCCCTGCAATCAGTGGTGTCACCGTTTTCTTGGCCAAAATCTGTGCCTGGACCACCAAGTTCTGATTTGACAGACATACAGATTTACTCTTTCTGAGTCCATTTATGGGTTTGGCTGTTGTGGAAATGAAATCCATAATGCAGTGATGCGCAAAGACACATCTGTGAGTTGGCAGAACCTCAGCGCGTTTCAGGCACCATCTCCAGGGGTGTCAGCGGCTCATCCCACCCTTATGTCCCAAATCATGCCCAGGATGGAGGACGTGATTGCCAAGCACTACAGCAACAGCATTTCTTCCATAATGGTTCAGCCAACAGTCGAGCCAGTTGTCCCTTTTCTGGACATAAATGTATGATTAGAAAAACCATGCATGAGGCACGCTATTACCAACTAAGCAATGTCCAATGTCACATACAATTTTTCTAATCTTTCCCCATCAAAATCCCACCTGGAGATGTTTTACCACATTTCTCTCTAATCCTGACGAATTCGCAGCGCTGGCACTCTAATGACTGCATTAGCACAGCCTTCCTCGGCATCTCACTGTGGCTGCAGTTTGATTAATTGCGCCAAGTGAGTTGCCCAGAGGTCCCTGCCTTGCGTAAGCAGAGCAGACGGGAGGGGAACAGCTCTGATGGAGGCCTGCAGAGGAACACGTCGCTGCTTAAGCACTGCTCACTGCAGGCCCAAAGCTTCACACCACCTCTGCTTCCGTAGAGATTGAGCTCAGCCTTCTAGAAAAGCCTTCAAGAGGAAATACTGCTTTAAATGCATCTGCTGCTCATTTTTCAATTTCCATAAAACTAATTGCTTGCCAGTTGGGAAAAAAAAAAAGTAGCTCCCAACTAATCTAACTTTAAATTCCATTATTTGAATTGGTGGAAGAATAAACGGATTTTAGTGGAAAATTTAATGGCAGCTTGCATAGGAAAATATATTCACTATCATTTACTTCTGTCTGCTAGCTAGATTGATAGAAAATAATGGGCATTGACCACCAGCTAAGGACAGCTGGAGAAGTCCAATAAATACTTGCAACTAAGATGTATTATTAATCAATATTCGGAAACTTCTACAAAAAGCACCCTGAATCAAATGAGTAGAAGTACTAATAATGCTAGTGCCAGCTAACTAATATAGTCTAGTAGAGCTTTATGGGCAGTCATGTTCCAGAAGAGCACTTAAACGTGTACTCCAGTCCATTTCTGTTCAAAACAGCACTAAAAGTATGTGGCTCAACTTGACACTTAGACTTGTCTGTGATATAAGCACACGTGTAAGTGCTGTCCTGAATAGAGATGTTTTTTCTGAATTACACCTCATGAAATAAATACAGTCCTCCTTGTCCTGTTCTCTGCCAGGCACCAGCCAGATGTTTCACACAGTAAACGACTGGGTTTTGTTTACGCTGAACGGTGTCATTTATCACCAGCTGCCACCCATGACAGAGGGACACCACCAAACAGAGATGTGAAAAAAGAAAGGTGCAAAAGAACAAGTGGAGAACCTTAACAAAACTAAGAAAATTCACTGCTGTGTGAGAACAGTTAGCTGCAGCACGGGTGGAAAGAGGCTGTGTAAACCAGATGAAGATGAACGGAGAGTGCTTTGTGCAGAAATACAGCAGAGAAGAGGTAGGCAGATGGCACCAAATCAATGGCAAATCAATCTACGCCATCAAGTTGATATAAACATATGTTGAATACCTGATGTAGACATGGTGGTTTTGTGTCCTGGTTTGTCAGCAGGATGCTTCAAAGGTGCTCCTCAACAACAGTCTTCAGTGCATGAGGAGAAGCAGTATTTTTGCCAAGGTCACGGGCAGTGCATTTGTGCCTAATTCAGCTTCCAAACCCCTTTTCTTAGCACAGCTCCATAACTCCTACGTGTCAGGGGCAGGCAGCACTCACAGACCAATCCAAAGCCCTACTAAATAACAGATGAAAGATTTCTTCTGACTTCAGTGGACTTGGAATCAGGTTCTCAGCAGGCCTGAGCTAGCTGCTTTGCTTCTGCACTGTTTGTTGTATCACCCAACTGCCAACTGCCCGTGTGACAACAGCCAAACACAACCTCTAGACTGTTAACTCCTCAGAGCTGCTCAGTTTCCAAGCTGAAGTCACACTTTGATGTTCTGAAGGATAATGCAGAAAGATTTACATTCTTGTGTGAACTCTCAGTGTGAGAGAAAAGGGCTCAGAAGTGACGCATTGCCACTCCTCCGTTTGTAGGTGCTCTGCAATATGCTGACCTCTCTCTTGACACGGTACTGTCCCAAACCTCCCCTCCATCCCAGTAAGTACAGATACCCACGGTGCTAATTAGCTGGTGCTGCTTCACAAAGCTGCACTTCACTGGTAAGCAATTCTACCATAGAAATCAATATTTCAGATGCCTGATGCCTGCATCGGGTGTTACACAAGTATAATAGGCTGTGTAAAGACCTTTTTAAGAGCTGGCTATTTATAGACTGACAAAACGTATTTCCTCTGAGGAAGAAATATGAAGGCAGCACTGAACTAATTGACTGTCTGTTAGATTTATAAGCAGATCTCTTTTTTTGTTGTTGTTTGCATCTTTGGTAGATTCTGTTAGGTTTACCTTCTATTTCCACAGCGAGGTTTTCTGCAGAAAGAAGTGTCACTGCATGTGAAACAACTCTGCTGGTTACTGACAACATCATGGAGCTCTACAGAGAGGTAATAATGCTGATTCAGGTGGGCAGGTCCCACAGCGTGGCACAGCATCCCCACACATCTGGAGCACCACCCAGGGACCAGCACCAACCTCTCACCTCCAACTCCCTGCAGCTCCCAGGTAAAAGATGGAGTCCTTTCCTACTTCCTCTGCCATGGGTTTAAGATGGGATCTTGACCAAGACCTGGAATTTAAGCAGCTGGGGTAGAAACTACACATTCACATTGCAGCATTATCCTTGAATTACAATTATGTGTGTGTTTATCTCCATTTCTTCTCTGTACCTGAATGCATTAGTACTTCAGCAGAGCTCTTCTTAATTACAACTGTAACCTGCTAATAGCATTTCTTTGTTGTCTGAAGGAATCTACTTCTTATCCAGCCTAGGCTAAATTAAAATTTAATACAACATCAGGTCGCAACAGAACTAGGAAGCAAATGACAGCTGTTTAATTAAAACCTAAAGCTGATTAGATGGCACTACTGAGAGAAATACTCAAGAGGAAGAGTAGAAAACTACTGAAACTCAAGGCCAGGATAATGGCTTTATTTAAATATGAATAAACCCTGCACGCAGCCTTGGTACATGTTTGACAACTCACTGCTTTGGACAAATGGGGGAGAAATATGAATGTGAGAGGAGTCAAGAACCATGGCAAGCTGCAGTTCCTGCACTGCTGTTACTGGGGATGTTACCAGGAGCAGGGATCCCTGAGGAACTCCAGGGCACTGAAGTCTCAATAATTAGGCTTTAAACAACGCCACATTGACCTAAATCCTCACCATCCCCATGACTCTCACAGCTCACCTTAGCACTGCAAGCCAAGAAGCTAGTGATGTATCATACCAGGAACCATCTCAGGGACCTCATTACTCACACCCCAGCCTAGGACCACCAGCACACCTTTCTTGCCCCTCGGGAGCACCCTGCATCCCTTTCCTTTCCACAGAAACCCTGCACTGACCCAATTTACTGCAATAGACATCGTCCTAGTGATTAATACACAAGCTGGATGTGCTTTTTCAGAGGTTAACAAAACACGCTACAGTACAGCAAACCCAATAAACACTCAATTGTAAATCAGGAGGGAAACCTAAAGCCAACCCTATTCCACTGACAAATGTTACAGCAAAATGCCTTTTGGCATTTAGTTGAAATGACTGTCTTTAGTGAGGAAGGCATACACCCGAAACATTTGTCTGCAGAATTGCATTGCTTCATTATTATTTTTTCCCCAGAGTGTACCTCATAAAAATTCATTTGTAACATTGGAAGGAATCTTTAGGAACCTGTTCTCCTGCCTGGAAATGGCATCTCTTAGAAAATGGAAATTATAGGGCAGGTTGTGATGCGTGGGCTGGGCCAGGGGATTTTTTTTTTTATATATATTTGATAAATTATTCAGCACCTTTTTCTTCAGATCAAAGAGCAGGGCAATATAAGCCCATTAAGCAAGCTTAATATATAAATTAGATGCTTTGCTGAAATTATTATAATCCAAAGCAATTCTGTACTTTTTTCCCCTCACAGCTGACTACTGTTCTAGCTTTGCAATACATATTAATGAAGTCGGGTTGCTAGAAAGCTATTTCTGTATACCACCATTAGATCAGGTAAGATTTACCATTTTGCAACCCAGTGGTGAGAACAAACAACTGAGATTGTGTTTATTAAACACATAAACAATCTTTGCAAAGAGCTCACATTGTTCTTTAACATTTTTCCTCCCTACTTTTATACAACCAGTCCACATCATGCACAGAACCAGACCCAAAGCAATGCTGGTGGCTTTGGTGGTCAGTGCTGCTGAAAGCCCTCAATGAAGGGCTGAACAATGTTAATTCCTTATCCTGCAAATATCATTTCTCTTGTGGACTCACCTGTCCACAATCAGCTGCTTGCCAGGTTTTCAGGTGTCAGAGCTACACACAAGTTGACTAGATGATCTTAGTGGTCTTTCCAACCTTAATGACTATGATCGTATGATTCTGCCCCACAAAGCCACACCTGCTGCTCAGAGCTCATCCCCACTCCCTCCAGCTCTCTCTGTCTCCAGCTGTTCCCTCATTTCAGCTTTCATGCACTATATTGCTATCAGGAGTCATCAGTTATGGCAGATGGTAAATCACAAATGCTGCTGTCAGAGTTAAAGGTCATCCTTTACCTCCTTTGTTTACTTGCAAAATAGCTTTACTTCATATTGGGATCCCCAAGGAAGAACAGGCAGGTGTATATATTCTGCAAGGGAAATTAATTAATGGAGATTGAACCGTACAGAGCAGTCCTTAATCAGTGATTCTTACGGAACAATGTAAGCAGTGACTATTAGCCTAATTGAATATTATTCTGGATGCATATTACAGTGCAGGCTGCAAAAACAATTTGCTACAGCACAAAAAAGCACGATACAGATTCCAAAGCAGAATCTCATTCTATAACTTGTCCTTTTGCCACAGACACACTGAAGGAAGCTCTTATCTTAGCAGAGTGTACCTGGCAAACGTGATCAGACAGTGGAAACTCTGCCTTGGAGTTTGTCACAACTGAAGTTGAGATTTATGCCATTCCCACGTCTTTTTTATGATGGAAATTCAGCTCATTTGGAGGTTTATGTAGGATGAATAAGCAAAAGCTGCTGCTGCAGGTGAAACCTGATTAGAAGCAAACACTGTCATATCTAGGACCTGAGGCAGTTTTATTTTATTTTTTTTCATAACTCAGAACAGATCTGCCCCCATTAAGCAAAGGTTCAGAATGCAGCCTGGTGCACTTGGCAGAAGTAATTGCAACCTGTCAGGCAGTCTCCACTGGCTCAGCTAAGTACCGGTGCCTTCTGCATCAGCAACAGACCTTTCATGGGACCGGGCTCCCGCTATTTCTCTATTCTCCATTATGTCTCAGCAGACTCTATTCTCCAAACCTATGTTAAACATCATGACACCATCACTCCGAAGCACATGCCTGAAGCAGAAGAAATGGGAAATTCTTACAGCTGAAGAGCAGATATCACACATCTGATTTTAGTCGTTCGTACAAAGAATACAGACTCCAAGAGCTCCTGGCTTGCATTTCTGGGCTTTTTTAGTGTGTTATGAAATAAAGAACCTAACGTCAGCCTAAAAGTATTATGGTAAACTCCGCCAATCACCCACACTAGAATTTGCACTATGTTTAACCATCTGCAACTCGCCTGAGCACTCATCTGATAGATCTGTGCCAGTTGTTCTCAACAGAACATCATAGGCCACTCAATGCTGTTGGTTTTTCCTTTCTTTTATTCCAGAAAAACAAGACCATGTTCTGTTGTTCAATGAAAGCATGGGCCATCTCCATGTGAAATTAAATTATATCCTCCTGATCTAACGGGTAGAGCTGTCTGCTCATGCGCAATGACATTCGCTTCCATATGAACAAATAATTCTTTCCAGACAACCACAAAACAACCACCTGAGCATCTGTCGAAGGCTTTTTCCACTAAAGAATCTGTGGAGTCCATGTTTTGCCTGGTTTGTGAAATGTATCTGTTGGATTCACTTGGGTGTCAGCAGTCCTCAAAGATAAGTTTTTCTGGTCAACATGTCTTTGTCCCACCAGTTTCAGAACATTTAACAACATTCTTGGTAACCATTTCAATGAATGTCTTCCCTACTTACCATAATTTCTATCTGAGCAGGCTGGAGAAAGGGTTTTGTTGTTTTTTTGTTTTTTTTTTTTAAGGAAATTCTATGTTATGGGGGCAATGGAAAAGTTGGCAACTCACCAGCTTGAAAAGGCTTCAGTTTCACAAGTGCAAAACTACAGACACTGAAACATAAGGTTGTGTATCATGTGAGTTTACTGCTGCAATCTGTGTGCTCATCATCTACCATGAGCGCTACCTGGGCAGAAATCCACATCCTTCTGTAATAACAGCTGCTTAATGCTATACAGAGTGCACAAATTAATTACGGCATGTCTCCATGACTTCCCAACACCCTGCAGGAGCATCCTCCCAAGGAAGGAGCATGGCTCTTTCTCCTTTGGCACACATTAGGCCATTCACACAATGGCTATGGCATAATAATACCCATTTATGAGCCAAACAAAGCATGTAGGAAAGCAGCTGTGACACAGAATCATACAATTGCTTAGGTTGGAAAAGACCTTCAAGATCATCAAGTCCAACGTCAACCTAGCCATGATACCCTAGCTCTAACCTTAACGATTCTATGATTATCCAAACAAAACTTTGGGCTTTTTTCTCTTCTCTCTTTTTCTTCTCTTATCTGTCAGGACCAGACTGTTACACATACTTACTTCACCTGTGGAAGTAATTCCATGGGCTTCCATCTGACTACTCCCAGGATGTAACATCCATGCACCCAGCAGAGTAGCACTGCCGTTCAGCAGACCATGCCCACTGCCAGCTCTCACCCACACAGCGATCCCCCCGGTTCCTCCCGGGCAGCTGCTGCCTCAGCCATGTATCTCAGGACAGCATAAGCGACACTCTGGAAGTTTTATCTCTCTCTCTCTCTCTCTTGCCTGTTAAAGGGCTCACATGTCTAGTTTAGCCTTGACAGCTGGGGGAGAGAACTCTATTCCTCCCTGTTTGCAATTACAAACAATCAGTATCTATACATTTCTGTTCTGTTATTTACTCCTAGGACAACATTAACAAGCACTTACACTGCTGCACGATTCCTAACTGTGACACAGACTTCTACAGCCATGCTTTTTAGCTACTTCACAAAGCTGCCTCCCACTGTATTCGGTGCAGCAAAAATATAAAGCAAGAGAATATACCCATAGCCAGCCCAGGCAGCAGCCGCTACTAAGGCTGCAAGCTCAGAGCTTTCTGCTGCTTCACTCCCTGATCATGGGAGCATCCCCACACAGTACACCCCGTGTCCTTGCACTGCCACTGCCCAAACAAGCTGCTCCTACATGCACTTTTTGCTTGAACAAAGAGAAACAACAGAAGATGCCTCCTGCTTTTGTTTAGAGCCACCCGCAAACTTTTTGGACGTGGAAAAAATAATGTGACAAAAAACCAAGAATGGTAAAAGAGACACCCGTGAGAGTATGTGGGGGGGAAAAAAAGCAGGAAAACAAAAGCTGAAATTAAAGAGTGATTTTTTCAAACGACATCACTCATTTATTTGAGTGTTTGAGAGCCTTCTGACTGCCCTATGCATTTCTGGAGGTTTTTCCTTCCCCTGCTGCTATGTGACTTGCATTTCTGCTCTTCATTTTTATTTTTCTATTTGTTCACCTCGCACCTGTTCAGAAGTGCTGTCAGTTCCATCCTGCCTCCATGTCTGATTACTTCTTTTTCTGCTCAACTTTATAAAGAACGACCTCTGCTTTATTCAAGTTCAGAACAAAATCCCATTTTTTATCTTTCATGATTGAATTTCTCAGCACAGCGTCTGTATTTGCTGCAGAACAGGACAATATCATCTGTGTTTCACGAGCTGAGCCACTGCTTTCAGAACCACAGCGTTCTGCCAGAGTCCATCAGCTCTGGGGACACACAGATGCTTGAACTGAAGAACACTCTAAGAACCTCTGAGTGAAGACCGGATTCTGCTCTCAGCTAGAATGGTGCAAGAGAGCAATTACAGCAAAGATCATGGAATTACACCAATGTAAAAGTCCTGTGAAATCAGGATCAAACTATTTAATCTTTCATCTTTTCCCACACGGCCTTCATCTGTTCTAAAAATTACATGCTGAATGTTTAATGTAAGTTACTCCTTATAGCATCTTATCCTTCAACACTTTAAAAACAGCTCTCAGCATTGCAAGGGACAAGATGGTTATCTCCATTTTACAGGTCAAATAACGACGCAGGAAAATCCCACCAGGCCAATGACACAATGAGAAGCTGAATCCCCATTTCCCATGTCCCACATCCATGCCTTTCCTGCAAGATTACACTCAAACCTGCTGCTGGCTCTGCACAGTTTAAATACCGATTCACTCATCTTTCCTACCAAATGGCCTTTTTGCTGTAAATGCTGAGCATGCAACATCTCAAACAGTTAATTTATTGGTTGGTTAACTGAAATTCAGCTGTGCAGCAAAACAAATGCCAGTGATTGTACAGAAATACAGAAGGCCACAAATAAAGCTACCAGTAACAGATGCAAGGAAAGAAAGACTGTATTACTTGCTGCCTTTCTTAAGTGGAAAATGATAGTGGCATACTAGCATGTATTCCAATGCTGTAGATAACTACATGCACTCAAGAGAAAAGAATACCTCTTAATTTGAGACTACTGCAGAATGTTCCATTTGAAGAGGGCTTCTGATGCCATCCCACAGGTGGTTTGAAATGGGGCAAGACAATAAGCAGACAAGGGGGATGACATTAATGCTTCTCAGGAACAGGAATAGAAAGTGACAGTATTATTGGTTTTTGATAGAAGCATTCTTTAAGCAGACAAAGGTCTTAACTTGTGATTCTATGAAAGCAAGCACGTATCAAAAATCCCAGCATGTTTCTTTGATAAAGAATGGCTCCCTGTCCTTACCTCTGTGCCAAACTCAGTCCAAGCAGAGACTCCAAAGTCACTTCAAAACTTTCAGTTTTAGAACATCTGCAAGCTGCACAAAGTACTGGCTGACTTGGTTTTCTGTCCCATCAAAAAGCACTGAAGGACAGGAGGGAGATGAGAAAAGACCTTCTATCTTTGCTTCCAAAGCATTACCTTCATAATTAGCCTTTAAAAGGCATTAAGGCATTATTCAATTCAAACCTAACAATTATTTCTTTAAAACCTGCTACATTATGAGTAATGGGAAAAATACCAATCTTCCAGAAAGACAAGCTAGGTATGGTAAGTGAGTAAAAAGAGAATTACCCACTTCATGTTAAAGAACTCATCTACAAGAACTATCTTGGAGGAGGAGAACGTCCCCCATTTGCTGCCATTTTATTTAACATGGAATGACTGCACAGCCCAGCTCACTGGAGAAGAGAAATCAGATCACCATCACTGGACTGTTCAAACAGAATTAATAGTTGCCATTTTCATCCATTAAGGAAATATATCTTACTCAAAACTGGCTGTGTTAACTATTCATTCCTTCCTTTCTCTCTAAAAGTGGGCAGATTTCCAAATGACAGTATTTCTTCTTTTGCAGTATGAATTTCAAATTGTTTACTGTTGTAAGGTAGGAAGAAGGCCAGGTGTAATACCCTGTTCTTTCCTGTACTGAAGCTGATGGGGTCCTCTTGCTATATAGTCATTGCTCCTGCTCCAGGGACAGACAAATACAAAAGAATATGCTTTTTACAGAAGATGGAGCTTAAGAAAAGATATGGTTCTGTGGCACTTTGACACATCGTTTTAGAGAAGGAATGACAAAGGAGGAGAGTGTTGCATTTCAAGGCCTTTGTAAATGTACCACAGAATTCCTCTCAAAAGTGCTCTCACTTGAAAGCACCCCTATACAATTATGGCTTCGAAAGGAGCAAGGGCTCCTCACCTTCCATTTCCTGTTATGTTGGCTTTTCCCTTTCTTACACCACGCAGGATTCAGCCATGTTCTCCCTTCCGGATGGCAGCTCACCTCCTCAGCGCTCGAGATGGGCTCACGTGGCACAAGTATGGGCCAGTGCTTCCCACAGGTGAGAAAGACAATGAAAGAAAGTGCCCCTTTTTCCCCCACTTTTCACTAGTCCCTAACCCCCATTGTAGTCACCACCTATGCTACAGTTCTCTGAGAACCAGCACTGCAAATGTGCTTTCAAAGCATTCCTCTACAATGGCAGAGTCTTAGACACAGCGACTGATAACCCGTCATTCAAAGACACCAACTTCTTGCATCTGTTTGCAAAACCTCAGTGGGGGCATTCACCTGCAACAGCTGAACCTCTGACTGCTGGGAACAAGAAAGTCCACAAAGAAAAACATACAGAAAACATGGTGAGTAAAGTGTCTCATTTAGTGCTGTAATCTCAGATTTTCTCGGCAGTGGGAACCTTCTGAAGATGGATAAAGTGGATCTGGAAACAAAAGCTGCTTCAATACATCTTTGGGTTTTTTTGCTATGCTACAGCTTCATCACTTTGCACAAGGCCATGAACTACTGCCAGGAGGCATCTTACCACAAAACACAGAAAAAAGACGGTCAACAGCTTCACTCCACATTCTCATGCTTCACTGCAGGCTAGTTTTGAGTAGCAGATGTTTGTTCTCACAGCCAATACAACACAAGGTGGTCAACTAAAGCCATTCTTCTAAGATCAGCAGCTACAGTAAACACATTTTCCTGCTTTGTTTCATTTCTTCTTGTTAAATGGCACTGACTGTAACAAACTGCTCTTAAATGAAGCAATACCTGGCATTTTAAAACTCTTCTTCATTATCAGAGGTAATTGTGTAAGCTGTTGATTTAGTTTTGGATCTTTCCCTCAATAATCTCGTAACTGAACTCCGGTGTGCACATCCACTGCAATGTGACTAAATCTATTACAGAGAACAACCCAGAATGAAACCGCGGCCCTATAATGACAAGCTGAGATGGGAGTGGAAGAGAAGATGAGGTGAGCTTGCTCTGAGTGAGTCGCAGAGGGCTGGCAGCAGGCTGACTCAGCCTTGGCCATGTGAAGCAGGAGCCTGTCCCAGGCTGCCACCCAGCAGCTCCGTCTGCAGGCTTTAGAATCCATTCAGCATGGCTGTGTGTAACTCTCGCAGCCTGAATTTCCCCAGCTTTTACAGTATTTTCTTAACCACTTATTCAGTATGGTCTCTTGGGGAAAACAAAGCCAGAAACCCTACATTTCATTTAAAAAAAAAAAAAAAAACCTGACATGAAATGTGGACTGGGATATGATATGTAAAGATTTTGCTATTTTCACACGTGCGGTGATATTTAGAAAGGTTGGAAGTGATGTTTAGGTTTTACCTATTTCTGGTCGCGCGGATTGCCAGAGGATTTTTCTGAGAGTGACTGCAAATTGATGGGACTGAACACGTAGAAAATATGCTGGGTTGCAGGACTTCATTCACAAAGCACTGCTAGTGATTCTGATTAACCACATCCTGCCCTGAGCTTTAGGAAACTACCATAACCTGGCTGCTGAGATTAGCTCCTGTGTTACCAACCTGTATTTCTCTGAGAGCCAGGGTCAGTCTGACGACAGCTTTTCCACACACAGGTTTTCCAACACACATTTTGGTGATGACTAATAAAGCTTGGTATTTATCATTCTGTCCACATGCCCACAAAGAGTGCTACGAGCATTACTATAAATTGAAGGAAAAAAAAAGGACACGGTGATTAACAGAGCAGATTAACCTCCAAAACACTCGGACAGCTGTTTCGACATACTGAGTCTTGAAGGCCAATATGCTGAAACAGCTGTTCTTATATATAAGGTAAACCTCTCTGTGTTGTTCTTCGATGTGTATCCTCTAGGTCTGTTTCAGATCTTAGTGACTTCAAGGCACATCTGGAGCACTGCCAACATTTTTGACATTTTTCATACTTTTTTTTTCCCCCCACGTTATTAGCTATGCCACCAACGTCAGCTCATTCATTCTGCAGGATGCTCAATGACAAGGTCAAGTGGCTTCCCATCATCTTACATGGGACCTGCACTCTCAGGCTGCCATAAGCAAGATGTTACAGAACGGATGAATGAATGCCATTATTTATGCATCTAGCACAAAGTTCCTTAAATGGAAAGCATGTTATGGTTCGTGATGCTTTCTCTCTTTGTTTCCAAGGCAACCCAATACACAGACACACGCAAACACACACGTGCATGTTAATATCCTTCATCATGTGAGAGATACCTTCATTTCTCAATGAAGCATCAGCTCCAGCACCAGGGAATGCCTAAGCCAAATTTCTCACACAGTAACACACATCAGGGAAGCATTCAAGAAACTTTTCCTCGTCATTGTACACTTAGACACTTTGTTGCCTCAGCATCTCCTGTCTCATCTGCCAGAAATCAGAAGCCCTGAACCCATTTCTTGCTATGCCTCTGTTTTCTACAACCTCCAGGCAAGCTCTTCCGAAGAGAAGGAAAGAACCAGGAAGTTTGGCTTACACTTGGATGAGACGATGTATTTCCTCCTAAGAGAAGGAAGCTGATGACCATGGAGGCAGTTGGTCCTATGGAAGGTCCTACAGCCTTGGGAAGCCCCGCAGTGGCCGAGTGCAGAAGGTGCACGGCTGCACTGCCGCTTGGCACCCAGACACGGCCCCGTCTGTCTGTGCTTCTAAATGAATCTCATTGCAGAAAAGCAAGGTCTAGGCACAAAAATGATTTGTCATGCTCAGCACTCCATGCTAAATCACTTTTATACCCTGTGATTCTCAGTTGTAATCCTCTTTGGAATTTGCTTAATTGCTGGGCTTTTAAGAGCTGGAGGTCAGATACAGACACTGAGTAACAAGTAAAAAACGTCAAAGGCAAAGTGAGAGCCTCACAAATTCTGCTGTTTAGCTGAGAAGTGAGATGTGACAAAGAGGAGAGGCAGCTGGAAATTGCAAGAGATGTTTTGAAAGAAGCACTTTGAATCATTGTTCTGTTATTGTTGTTTCCATCTATCTGATTTTATCCTCTGCATAACAAAAAGCCCCGCTGATTGCTTTATTGCCTGGGGTTTTGTGCTTGTCCTTCCCACTCGGAATGTCAGCACTCTGCAGGTTTGCAGAACAAGTCAGACTTTGTCCAGAGTTGGCTCTGGCCTATCTGAATATCCTGCTATCTCAACAGGACGGCGGTGACACAGATCCACTCTGTACTTAGTTAGGGATCTCGTGCCATTTTCATTTAAAAACCTCACTGTAAATATGGCAGGAGTATTTGCAATAATACCAAGTGAAACAGCAATACAAGCCAATGCAAAATCCAGGCAAAAGTTCTCAAGCATTGCTCACAGCAGGTATGGATGGACAGCCATGTGATTTACCCCCCAGCCTTAACAGCACGGCGGTATTCTGAAGTGGGACGTTACTCATGCTGACTTCAGTTCAGTACCTGGGCTGATTTAGGAGCAGCTGCCAGTGATTTAATATATAAAGGAGAGGCAGTAATTCCCTTAACATCAGTAGAATATCTCTGTGTCTCATAACAGCACAACCAGGGAACATGGGCCATTTTTCCTTAACCACGATGCTCCTCCTTCTGTAAACACCTGCAGCTATTCACCTATTCTGAAAACCACAGAAAAGGAAAGCAGCATCACCCGGTAGATGTGAAGTTGCATTGCGTTGCACTTCTCGTTTACAAATAGGTTTTTAAAAGAGCAAAGTGCTTTTTACTAAGAGCCATCACTAACTTCAACAGCGGCTCCACTAAGAGTTTATGGATACAATTTGCTTAATTCATGCACTCACTAATTTTTCAAGATTGCTACTATTAACTTGCGCACCATGTAGCCTTAATGATTTTATGTTACATTTTATATTACATGCTTCTATTTATAAATGGTTTATAAGAGACTAATCAATATTTAATAGGCACTTCAAGTGTGCAGGAGACATGAGTAGCATGTGTTAGCAAAGGTTATGGCCAAGTCAATAGAAGGGTCATAAACACCTATAAGCTATGGCTCATAAGTAGCTCATTGGGTCATTTGGATTTTGTAGCAATTATCCAATTAATTTAAAAAATATTAATAACTGTTTGTAAACTGTTTGTAAATGGAGTCCTATTTAAAGGAGGCTATTCCATGACCTATCCTGCCTACAAGCATTAGAGGGAAACGCACAGGTTTGTTTTTCCGTGCCGTGCTCTTCCTGTAAGCTCAAACTAATGCTGTACCATTTCCAGTGCAAACAAGTTACAGTGTCATTCTGGGATTTGGGCATTTTATCATACATCCTTAGGGTTAAATTCTGCTTGAAGATGCATAAATTTAAGTCTCACAGGAGCCACTGGAGCTCCTGGCTGTGCATATGTGCGTGTAGGAGGGTAGAACTCAGCCTTTTTATTTACAGTACCATTAATTAAATTACTGCAATTAAATATCAAATCGAACTGCAGTAAGACAGCACTAAGAACCACAGCTTGCATGAGGGTTAATAAGAGCTACACATGGTTTTTAATGTGCCACTCTATAAAGCATGCCCCAAAGGATATTGCTTGAAGTAACCACACATGAAAATAAAGTTTCATGCAAATAATTTTTAATGATGTCCTAGTTTCTGTTATCCAATCATTTATATGGGCTTCCTGCTCTTGTTTTCTTAAAGGCAAAATAATTAAGTAAGAAATGGAAGAGCTCTGATCAACTGGAATCCAATGGAAGAGTTTCTGATCAACTCAGAGCAATTGACAGTGTGCCATGAAATTAACCTGCCGTTAGTCCAGGGCATGTGCTCCAATAAGAAATCTATTTGACTTTATGATTTTCTGATTATGATTATAAAATGTACTGATCTTCTAATTTTCTATGACTTTCTAATTAACTTTAATAACAATTGACATCTTTTCAAACAAGTCAAAGGATTTAAACCAGAAAGGTTTCTCCTGTGCCAGCCTAGCCCTGCACTACTGCTGAGTGCTGCTGACTCCTTAAGGAGTCACACAACTACTCAGTGACAAACCATCACTGGAACAGCAAAAAATATTATTATTAAGACAGTTGTGTGCTGAATTTAATGGCTTTTTTGAGAATTTTACAGCAGAATTTAAATAGTTTGCTTATCTACTGATCAAATCAAACAGAAGCCTATGTGCCTCTATTTACCGCAGGAGAAAAACATTAAGGAGGTTCAATATTTATGCAGTGTTTCATGGAAGTTCAATAGAAAAATCCAATATAATTTCCCAATTAAAATCATCTGCTGGCTGTCTTATATCCATTAATATTATCTCAAGTCATTGTATACTGAAGCCATCCACACAACAGTGTTATGTGAACATCCATAGCTTAAAAATTAGTAATTACTGTCTAGACAATTCAGTTAGCTATAGCTGAGTGAATGTAATGAATAATTTATTTGATGAATTTTTGCATTCCTTTTCCTCCCTGTGAATCGTTCATGACCAGTTAGGACAACTTGAAAATGCACACATTGGTTAGAATTATTGTCAGCGAATAATTCTTAACCTGAATATCCTTCCACTGGATAGAACTGTTCGAACCAGAGGTTTGATACTCACATTATGGTATATAGACCAGATTTGAACCAGCAATCCAGAAGCAAAAGGCTGAGCAACCACTGCAAATCCCTGCTCTGACAAGGAATTCAAAGGTATGTTTTTCCCTTTGAAATTCAATTTTAATTAGGTGAGCCTCAAAATGGAGGCTGAAACAATGAGTGTTTTAACTCTGCAGCAGATCAAATACACTTCGACATCCATACAGCAAGGAAGAAATTGCACACTAATGAGAGACTGAGATCAAATGCTCCACGTTGTCACCCCAGCCTCTAGCAAGGTGAAGTGTGTTGGGCCGTTAACCCATGCCTGGTGCTCCATGCTGCTGCAGTTACCCAATGGCTCCACAGTGCCTTCCTATCAAACTTCAGCTCGTATCTTCTCCTCTTGCAGGAATGGGGGTGAACCATAGAATCATTAAGGTTGGAAACAACCACAAAGATCCCCAAGTCCAATCCCAGCGCACCCCACCATGCCCACTGACCTCAGTGCTACATCTCCACATTCTTGAACACCTCCAACTCCACCACCTCTCTGTGCAGCCTGTGCCAATGCCTCAACACTGGGAGAAGAAATGTCGCCTAAAATCCAGCCTGAACCTCTCCAGCACAGCCTAAGGCCATCACTTCCCATCCCATCAAATGAATGAAGTGCTCTAACCAGCCTACAATTTCTCAGGGACATTCTCTTCCTGCATAGAACACTGTTGAATCCCACTATCATAAAGCGACTGCATTTATCACCTCTTGAATAACCTGGAACTTGTAACCCTGCTCCCCCAAGCACTGCTGGCCCCACTCCTGCTGTGGGGCAGTGCTGCCTTCAGCGCCAGGCTGAAGTCTCCCAGTACAGAACACAGTTTTACCTTCCAGCTCCACAGGAGGCAGAGCTGTGAAACTGCTAAGTCAGGGTCTCCAGAACTGAGCAACACAGAAGATTACGAGGCTGTCCCAAAGCGCTGCATGATTATCTTAATAAAGCTGTAGAGCAGCGTTTTCAGTAAAGCTGAGGCACCTCTGGAAGAAATTTATTTAAGCACAATAGCTGCTTATAGGCTACCTCACAACTCCTACCGCTCTCTGATTGCTGCTCTGCTCCATCATTACGATGCTGTTTTAATTGAGTTAAAAAAACAGAAATTACATGTAAAATAATCACCAAACCCAACTGATGCTGGGCCTGCAGAAATCAGAAGGAACCAGATGAAGGTCGGTGCCAGCCCTGAACAGGAACTAAGTACAAATGTTTACAAAGAAAAGCTTTCCATGCAGCAATGTCTGCACAAGAAATATGGCATTGCGTCTGTCTGGCAAGAAGGTGGGTCATTTGCATCAGTGTAGAACTGCATGCATCACTCATGTACACACAACACACCATCAGCACATGCAGAAGGGACCCAGCTCACTGCACATCTCACTAACACAGGCTGACAATTAAACAGTCCTAACAGGACTTGCTCTCCAGCTAGCAGAACAGTTCAAAAACAAACATAACTGTGTTCATGTGTGCCCATTATATTCATGTGCTGATTTAATTAACAATAATCTCAGCATCTCTGAGATTTCTTCTCTGTTTTACAAATGATGCTGTTTTGATGAGGGCTGTAGTTCAAATTACTGGCCAATCCGCTGCAGCCCAAGAGTGGAATGCTACGTTAATTGGCAGTAAAACCAAAATGAGCACTCTGGAAAAAGTTATTGATGAGCAAAATTATTGGGCAATTGTTAAGGAACAAGAGGAGTCTCATTTTAGGCAGAAAACATAAAAGCTTTGGAGCTCC
>PPHD01007914.1:7253-22404 GCA_002909625.1 Bambusicola thoracicus
TTTTTTTTTTTTTTTTTTTTCCGTAATAAGCTTGTATGGCTGTTAACTTCAACAGTCTGTCGAGGAGCTACAAACTGAGTTGATTTAGGTGATGTTTGGGATTGGTGTTCCTTACAGCTCCATTAGCTCAATTTTCTTTTCATGGTCTGACTTCAAGAAGTAGACCCATATCATTTTACTGTCTTTTTGTTCACTGTTCTGAACCTAAAAACATACATTTCTACATAAACTACAGAAGCAAAAGCTATAATCAGATTTTCTTCTAATATATCACAAAATTTATTCTTCCAGGATTCCATTCTTAAAAACATATATTTACAAAATAAATAGAAAAACTCACATATACGTTCTAATCTTTACATCCGGATATTTTACCCTGGTAAGAGTCTTCTTAATTTTCAACTACGATCACAAAAAAGTGAAAAGTATTTATTGTAAATTATACTCATCATTTAAAACACACATCTGATAATTTTGAATACTGTTTTATCCTGGAGTCTATGACGTATTAAAGTGAATGACATACAAAGGCAGTTACACTGCAACCAAAAACAAAAGCTGTCAGAATCATTGAAAGGGTATCATGAAATTTGTAAGATTAGATCAAATAGCAAGACAACAACAGAACCAAGAATTAGGCACATCAAACTGGAGAAAAAAGCAAGCAGTAATACGCTTAGTAATTGAGATATAGTATCATTTTGGATAGAGCATAATGTTAGAGGACGATGGATAGTCCCCATGTCTCTCAACTTCATTGTATTTTTCTTTTCAAAGGGAGAACTGATGTTACACTAGTATAAGGTGAGTGTAAAATTCTGCTTTTCTGATTTTACAATTACTGTATTGTGTGCAATAACAGATGACAAAGACAAATAACAAGACCTAAAGGCTGGTGGGTTTATTTTCAGAGGGGAGAACAGAATTTCATGTTGTTTAAATACATTTGCAAATTAAAATAATCTTCAGGTTTCAAAATCTTATCAAAATGGTCATCAAAGAAATATGAGATGGATACATCTGCAAGAATTTGGTGTGGGTGTGATGAAAATATCTGTCAGAAATGGAAAGATTTTCTATTAAAGTAATATAGATTCACAGCATATGTATGTCTGGGGAAAGCTGAAACATTTGTTAATATTAAAAAAAAATCAACAATTTTGTTTTAAATTTAATTTTATTTGACATAATAATTGTAATGTGCTAATCTTATAATATTAGCCTCAAGCTTCAAATTTTGTGTGTTATGTAAATGTATGTTTTGCTAGAAAACACTTCTGTGGTTTCAAAGAAGTTTCCAGGTGATCATTCTGAAGGAGCTTGACACTGTCTTATCTTTCTGTTTTTCACTTTCACTTCAACATTTTTGAAGATTAGAAATTCTAGGTATGTGGCCAGAAATGATTACCTTAAGTAGGTCATGTAGCTTATGAAGATCAATACAGCATCAAGAAATAATAAAGGTTGCTAATAGACAACAGAATGCAATTCAGTTGCATATAGATACAGCTGTTTACTGTTCTTGAAAACTTTTGGGAGAATACAGAACTACACACAACCTGTATCACAAATCTAAAATATCCTGTTGCTCTTCTTTTAGATCTTTTGTAGCATCCTTTTTATCAGGATCTCAATTAATTTTTTCTGTCATTACAACATTATGTACTTAACTAAGTATATCAACATATTATGACAATGGAAGTACAACTGTAACTCTGTGATTTGCTGCCCAATGGTGGCTAATTCTTCCTTAATGGGCACTTCTGCTTTGAGAAATAAATATACTATTACAGTAGTAGAAGAAAGCACAAGATGAACACTAGTAATATTGAAGAATTCAGCCTAAAAGAAAAATTCTACAATCGGTCAACATGCTTTAACTCATCAGTTTTCTTATGTTTGGAAAAAATATTTTTATATATTGAGTGGCTTGTATTGTTGTTATTGCATTTTAAATTTACGCTACTCTAACAATAGAGTTAGGTTCATGTTTGACATTTTAAATCCCAGACGTGAAAGTAGGAATAAAATGGATTAATATCCAATATTATGATCATCTGAACTTTAAATACACAGTCATTCCAGAGGTGTATACCATGCAACTCCTTAACTGTCATAATACAGTGTAATTTACTCTTCTAATTTCCTTTGAACATTATGGAATTTGTCTATAATATATCATCTCCAAAACATGGCATTGCTACAGAAATTGAGTATTAACTCTGTGTGAATTTTTTAACACACAACAGTATAGAGTGTGCAGTAATGCTTTCTCATACTGAATAAATTCTTTGTTCCAGTAAATCTCTCTAAAAAAGTGACTACCCAGTAAATGAAAATTAAAATCACAACTGCGATAGAGAAGCTTTTACCCCAAAAAGAAAGAAGCTAGAGATGTTATGAGGTCCACTGGTGCTGAGAATATTGTATTAATTTCATGTGGACCACTGTGTGATTCAATGCAAATGCAAAGGAAGACATTTCTGTCATTCAAAACCCAGAAAATTTGGCAGATATGCAGAGATTTCTGCAGTTGCTTGGGAAATCTCTCAAAGACAAAAAATAATTTCTGTAAAAAGTAATTGCTACCTACAGCCACCTCTTTCTGAGCTCCTCTCTGAAAGTGAACCGATCAAGATACTTGCAGATTCCAGAATTCAGATTTAGCAGCAAGTGTCTTCTGCATGGGAAAATCCTGGGCACCTACTGAATTCCCTGCCTTTCATGAAAGCAAGGTATTTCAGGGTCACCTGACGAGGAGCATTTTGCTTTCTCAACAACACAACTGAAAATCATTGAAAAAAAATGTAAAAAGGAAATGTGAAAAAGGAACATCAAGGGAAAAAAGAAGGAAAAAATAGGATAATTGGCAGATAGATCTCACACAGTTAACTCACTCTGAATCCCACATCTGGTTCCATTCATCCACCCATAGCTTATTTACTCCACACAATAATGTTTCTGACAACACAGTATATATTCAACATTTTCCTGTACATTCAGTGGGAGTTAAAAATTCTCATACCCCTAGGACTTTATTTATACTAATAAAAATATGTCCTTCACATTTTTATAATGTGTGCACTATTAAGGTGATTTGACTATTATAAAAGGCATATATTTCTCTACAAAATAACTAAATTTATGAAGACAAATAAATGCATTAAGGACAACAGAAAACTCAACTCCAAGAAGAATTATTCTCAAAAAAAATGATTGAATTTAACCTTAGAACAACAAATCCTTCTAAAAGATACCTGACATTTAAAAAACCTACATACAAAATCCATCATTGCACTGTCATCCTCAATTTGCACTAGAGTCAACAAAAATGGACCAACAAACAAAGTCTATGCATCTTAAAGCAGTGTGAAAGTAATGTCTGGTAATAATGTTGAAGGATCTGTGTAAGAGTGAGTACAGACATTCAATTCCAGTTCAGAACAAAGCACAGATGATGAATTCTATATGCCTGCTGCTGGTTCTATATCTTCTCATGGGCTTTAACAACATCCCTTGTGTCTCAGTTTCAGTGAATCGCTGCTACATTTCAGTGTTTTGTTGTCTTTTCTGGACTCTGTGCTCTTCTAAAGCAAACAGCAATAAAACTTTCTTTATAGATTAGAGGTGATTTCAGAGTTGCTCTGAATGACAACCTGCTGTCTAGCCCAATTCACAAAACAAATCTGAATCATTTCTAGTCTCTTTCGAGTTTGATTGCTGGCAAATGTGAAAGTGATGTCCTGATTCAGAAAGTGCATTCTGGGAAGAAGAGATCATTGTGGCAAAAACTGGAAAGATTAGCTAGATTTTTACCTGAGTAAGAACCAGTCAAAGATATTAAGGGATTGTACCAAGCAGTATACAGCATGTCTGAGATTAAAAATCATTAAAATATCTAAAAACTTTTACAGAAAAGAGAACAAAACAATAAATGCCATCAAAATTCCCTCTGTTGACTGTCTTCCAAACTTACCCTACAATGATTGTCACTAACAAAGGTTATTAGGTTCTGACTACATAAGATTTATGGCCTTATTATGTTGCCTGGAAAGACTTCTGTAATGCAGAATTCTTGATCTTCCATAGCCTCTACTACGAGAGCTACTCTGTCTCTTCTTAGAGATTCCTGAATTTGCTTGTCTGTCTAAAAAGTCATCTTCTATGAAGTGTCTTTTATTGCACTGCAGACTTTATCCTTATATTGATATCCTGGTTATATTGAGAAAAAGAGGTTTTTGCTCAGCCTGATATTTATACTCCATGCCTCATTAACTTGAAACTGACATCAAAAAGGCCACATGTAATCATATCATTCTCTTGAAAAACATTTAACACGTAACTGATTGAAAATAACCACAGTGCTTTCTTGATGATTTATCACAGAATTTACGGTATTAACAATGTTTAATTTAGTTTCAAAATAAATGAAAGAAAAAGCATGTCTAATTTTGAGGAAGATAATTGACTAATTTTATTTCTAGATTTGGCTAGAGGTTTTCAGCTTTTCAGGTATAAATCCCTATGTTATTTGGAACACTGCTTTACAGCTGGATTTTTATTTGTTACTTTAAACATAACTTTTTGAATAAATATGGCTTCTTCTTGTCCACTTGGACAACAGTCAAAATTGTAACAAAGAATACCAGTTCTTTAAACTGACAAATATAGTAAGTGTATGCAAGAAAGCAAAGAGTCAGACTAGCTCTTAAGACTAGGTTAAAGGTATAAAGTCACGTACAACAAAGAGGAACAAAGAAAATTCCCCCCCACCTCATTAAAAAAAACAACAACAAAACAATTACAACAAGCTTATTAGTAGTCTCAGTGGTTTCTCCTGTTAGTCACTCTTAACTTCTTGTAGTGGAGTTTAACAAACTGAGTAAGTAACACTGACTGAAACTTGTGACTGCTTTTCAATCATTTTCACTGACAGACTAGAAGTTTCCCTACATACATAGCACTAGAGACAAACTGAAGTAAAATGCTGAAGTAAATAGTGGGGTACTGGCAAATGTAAATTGATTATGCTGTGCTAAACAACGAAACTGCTGTGGGATAGATGGAAGGAGGAGAAAGAGAAGAAATATCAATTCAGAAGAGTTTTAATGGAGAACAACTTTATCAATTTTTTAACTAGGTCCTTTACAAGATGAGCTCCCTCACTCTTTCCCCTCTCTTCCTCCCAGCACACAGGCACAGAAGCACAAAATTAAAAAAAAGCACCAAACCAACATCCAAGTCAACACTTTTCTGGAAGAAGAATAAGTAAATGGATATTGTTAGTTGATCTGATAACTAGAGCCTCCTCCATATTTGAGAAGCCAACATCACTCAAGAATTAAGTCTATCGAAAGGACAAAGTGCTGTTGTTTTTTTTTAATCTTGCCCACAGAACAGCAGTCTAACCATGAAAACAATAATTAATAAGCAGACCATTCATGGAGTCAGTTCAGAAAGACAATTTGTGAAATGTTAGAGATGCATCTCAAAAAGAGTATGAGGCTGACAGAATTTCACTTACTCTCCTGAAATATTTACTGTTTATCTTATGTTTTTAATTTCTTTCTTTTCCCTTTTATTGTTCTTGTCAGATATCTTCTAATGCTATTTTTCCAAAATGGAAAAAAAAACGGTGGATATTCCTTTCAGTGCCTTTAGCGTTAACCAGAGCCAATCACTCCCTGGTGAATAAATACCTTTCATTGCAGTGGTTGAGTGGCCTTAAATTCCCACACTCAAATTGGAAACACGCTCAGCAGTACTTAACAGACTGGGGCACTGGGTTCTCAGCTCTGACTAGTAAAAAACATTATTTTTAAGAATATAATTAATGTACATGTATTTAAATGTGCTGCGGGACATCAAGGACATCTGTCCAACCGTCTTGCTCTGTTGACTGGTATTGACAGAGGAGGCAGCCTGGGAAGTTTCTTGGAGAGGGTGCTCTCCTCCTGGTACACCAGGTCTCCTTCAATGCAATGAGGTCATACCTGTGAATGAAGACAGCTTCATTTTTAATTGTTAGAGAAATTATACCTGAAGCTTCATGTTGGCAGGGAATCTTCTGAGACAGTGCCAGACTTAAGGTTTGTTTCTTCAGCCTGCAGATGCTACTAATCAGATTTGACTCCTTCACTGTACTGTATGACTGTTCAGGAAATATCCAGCAGGGCTACCTACCTGGAGGCGTTCTTCTCAGAACTGCAGGAAAAAGCTGCATTTCCCAAAGTACCCTTTCCACAGATTTGCAAAAAATTAACGTTTGAAGAGCTGACTCTTCACCAGGAAGTTGTCCCCTAAGCTGGTAAAGTGTGCAGACAGCTTGAAGTGGTGTATAAAGAGGACAAAGTGCTATCTTTCAGAAGAGATACTAATAAGCATCTTATATTTTCTGGAGAACAAGTGACAGAGAAAATGAGCAGAAAGGCTTGGAGGGCTGACAATATGGAAAACATATGGTGAAAATACAAAGAAGGGGAATGTGTATCCAACATCCAAGAGAATCAACGCATCTTAACAACCTGCACTATCTGCCTTCCTGTTTATACAAAGCTTTATTTCCCACATTTGGTGCAGTATTATTTGGCACATAATAATAATGTAAATAACTGACACTTTTTACAACCTGGCTGCTCAGTACAGATTTTACAGAGGATGAAGCTAAAAATTTCACTAGGGAGAAATTGCTTCAGTGTTTCTGAACAGTAAAATATTCAGAAATCAGGGACCGAATGTGAAAAAAAAAAAAAATACACACTTTCTGCAGGTCTCCATGTTTGTTAGCAAGGATCCCCTGGGAATCAGTGAGTTAAAATGATGAATGTTCATTTGTTAGGAAATCTCTGTAATTTTATTACTATTTATTTTTATTAGGGCAATACTTTTATGTCATTGCAGGTATGCACATATGTGTCAGGGCTTCTTTATTAGTCACCTTTTTAGGAATTTAAATGTAATGCATGCTTGTCATTAAAGCAAAAATATCTTTGTGGTAAACTTTGTTCTAAAAGCCTCTAGCTGGAAACTCCTTGATTTGATTCTAATTGAGAAAAATAAGATACGTATTAATATGAAGAATAAATAAGAATCCAGTGTTGAGGGCTTTCTTTTTCCCTCTTTCTGACATTTCTAGATTTTCATTGCTGTTGGACTCGATGATCTTTAACGTCTTTTCCAACCAGAGCAATTCTATGATTCTGTGATTCACAGATCTATATAATATCACTATTAACTCAGTAAGTCCAGTATGAAAAAAGCTCAGAGCACTAAGTGACAATACTAAGCACTAATTTGAATGCAATGGCTACCACTGGGGAGACAGCTATTAAAAATTATGCAGAAAGTAGGTATAATTCGTATACATGTACCTAAATCCCTAATAAATTATCATGAAGAAGGACTGCAGTGTTTAAATTATTGCAAATAGCAATCAAATATTTAGTCTATGATTAATTGCATCATATTATATTTTCAAAACCTGAGTTCTAATTCAAACTTAAATTGAAAATAAATGTTTTCATCAGTTTTGAATAGTATAAGATTCAATATTCAGAAGCATGATCTAGTCAGAACCCGTTGAGAGTTAGCCTCCATTTAATTAGGAACATCGATGCTAGAACACGATAGGATTTAGGTGGATGTTATACATATGAAAACATACATTTTGAAGAGAGAGATGAAGGTAAATACACACACACACATATTATATGGGCACAGTGCCTCCTCTTCAATGCTTTTTGCACCACATATACATCAAACACTGAATACCAATTTAGTACACTTCTATAACGTCTACTTGAACAAGGAAATGCAGATTGTGTGCTACAAGCAAAGCCATGAAACCATGGCGTTTTAGCTATTAAGAAAGAATTTGCTATCGCAGTAAGTGTGCTAAGTATAGCCTGGCAAATACAGGCCTGCAGTTCAAGCAAGGAATGTGGATTAGAAGAATACACTTTTCTGGAAATGCTCAAATTCTGCAGCAGTGGAGTGCATCTACAAAAACAGGAAGGAAACACTCCTAGAAGATTTGTGCTGGATTAGTTGTGGCACTGGAGAGATAGATCACCAACAGAAAAATCCAGTTGAGCGTGGGAGAAAAAAGACTAGCAACAATTAAAGATTTGCTGTGCAGATACCCTAGGATTCCACATAGTTTAAGGCTGGCAAGCTGATTTTAGTTTAGATTTTAGCTTTAGGACATGAATATTAAGGCAGCAGTTTTTTTAGAATAAGAATGCTTTTCGTCAGTTTAGAAAGATCATCTGTCTACTTAATGCTTTAATAAAAGCTTTATCCTCTTCAAGTCCTTACTGACAATTAATGTCAATTAACATGAATTTAATCAGCCTTCTTCTGCTCCCAGTACAGTGCCATAAAAGCAATGTAATTCCAGTAATTTGAGTTTGATTTATACTAGCATAAATGAGACAAGGATGAGCCTTAATAGATGCACGTTTAAGTGTATGTTCTTAAGCCACATTTTTTGAAGTGCCCTAACACAGGTAAAAAAATATTCTATGGGGCACATTTGTGATCACAAACTAACCTTTTACAATAAGTTAGACTAAATGATTAACTTTTCAGGAAGAGCTTTGCAGGCAAAATCTAAAGAATGTAATATCACACAGCAGCTTTATTTATGAGTAAATTAAATATAGAATTTCATTGGTAATCGTGCAAATAACTTAACTGGTTAAACTATCCAATCACGTATCAAAAAAAAAAAAAAGTAAAAGTAAATCAGTGGATGTATTATGATAATGGTGGTGTTATAGCAAGTGTCACCCAACTAGAGATTTGGAAGATAATATGATTATCAAGTATATAGCTTAAGATTAAAAAATTTTGATTGGAATTGAGGGGAGGTGCTAAACAAAAAAGAAATAATTAGAAAACCGTGGGAAACATCAACCATTGTATTACAATAAAAATACATTTACTTCAGAAATTTTAAAATGGGTGTAAAGAGAGATTTCTATTGTAAGCACCTATTTTAGAGGCAGTTAGTTAAAATTCTTCCTTATATTTTTCATGTAGTCCTCAGTATACCATAATCTCTCTGAGGAAACCTTAGTCCTCAGTCCATAAAAAGGACAAAATCCTCTGTCTCAAAGGAAAGTTGTTCCAGTTCATTTTGCTCAGTAGAAGTGAAAAATACAAATACTCTATTTTGATGCATATTATTCCAGATTCCAAATGAAATGTGTGATACGTAGAAGTAGAAAGAAGAGTGATTATAGAAAACAATGCACTCTGGAATAGTAAGTCCTTATTTCAGTAGCACGAGCCACAATTCATGTTCCCTTCTGACAAAGAAAGTTTCAAAGATTGTATCAATCTGAAGCAGCAACCTCTACCCACATCAATAAAAAAATGGTGTAAAAAGAAAACAGTACATAAGGAAGGAACACTTCATACTCTTCTGTTCATTAAGAAAATAGACATGGATGTAAGAACATAATTGCAATCGCAGCAATTCTGAAGCTAAAAGTACAAATATAATTTAGAGGCAAAATACCGGGAAGTTGCATGCACTTGTCCCCATCCTGCACTAAAACTCTGCAAGTAGTGATAAGCCCCCCACCCACCTCCAAAGCATCTAAAGGATGGTAGAACAAGAAATGATAGGAAAATAGGAGATCATAGGAAGTCACTGAAGTCAACTACCTACAAATGCAAACACTAAATAAAAGAGATAAAAACTATGTAAAGACAACTGAGATATTCATGTATGGTACCAGAAAGAAGATAAATTTACAGAAAAGCATATACACAAATAAATGCATTCAAATTAGCTGTTTTAAGAACTATTTTAAAAATAAAGTTTAGGAATATATATAAAAAAGAAAATAATAAACAGAAATGTAAGTGGCAATAACTGAAACTGCTGGGTACTGTAATGAATCAGGAAGACAAGAAAAAATATACAAGGAAATGAAAGGAAAAACTAAAAAATTACGTAAACATTGCAGCCTATATGAATTGTGCAACAGAACCAGGATACTATCAACAAATTCTAGCCCCAAACTGTTTCATTAAACAATGCCAATCTGTGAAACAGGTAGCTAAAAAAGAATTCATCGCAGCAGCTGAAAGCTATAGTGTGAGCAAGACAGTGTCAGAAAGGCTGGCAGCATAGTTACATCAGTTTAATCCTCTCTTCTAGTACAGGATACTGCTCCAAACACTCCATCAAATTGTGTATGCAATGCTGGGCAAGTCAATTAAAATCAAACATTTTTTCACAGTTGTTCACGAACTGTGTGTTTATTCTTGAACTTTGAGTCACCTTGATGCATCTGTTCAAGGCAACTACAACTGAAAGAAACAGGGTGTTTGCTTTCAGAATGTAAATTGCAAAGGACTGTGAAAATACAAACTGTAGGTGCCCCAAGTAATGGGTAGCTCCTTTAATAGTCTATGCAGCAATTTCCAAAGTACTTCAGAGGTGTCAAGTGAAGGTAAAATCATTAATGTGTTTGAAGTATTGGCACATTTTGTAAAGAGCAATATAGAAGTAACTGATTCATTTATACTTTGCATTCAGTAAAGAGTGAGTCTCATACAGCTGACAGCAGATTGAGTGAGACACTAACTGAAAGAGTGTATGAGAAAAACTGAATGTGACAACAACCTTAAAAACAGTAGCCTGCTATGTACCTACAACAAAAATAAAGATGAAAGAACAACTGTCATTATTCTGCCTTATTACTTATGACCACATGGATTTCCAGTTTTGACATTTCTTCAAATATTTCTGAAACTAGTAACTGTGTAGTAAACTAATTCTGATTAAAACAGAAAAATTTGAAAAGGAAAATCCATATAATCTCCTCTGTTTTTCTGTCAGCAGTGTGAAGGCTCAAAGCCTTTCAGCTGAGAGACTGGGCTATGATTATGTTGGTAAATGGAAACAAAAACAGCCAAACATCCACTAACAGTCAGAAGAGAGGGACATATTTTTCATACAGAAATTAAAAATCATTGTATAACCAAAAAAAAAAAAAAAAAAAAAAAAAAAACCCTGTCAAAATTCAGTAATCCCCATGCCATGCATTCAATGAATTTAAAAACTATCTTATTTATTTCCTCACTGGAAAGATGACTGGAGGCTTGGGGAAAGTGAGAACTATTAGTGTAAATCTGAAAACACTGTCTCTTTTCCTCAGTATCTAATAAAACACACAATACATTGAAGAAAATGTGTTGTAAAGATTCTGGAAAAACTTTTATCTTGACAGCATTAGATTTTATTGAAACACAGAAATACTTCAGACAGTGTTGCACTGACACTAGAATTCTTATGCTTAACACTTCTATTCTTACGGACTACGCTGTCAAAAGAGCTTCGTCTGGAACAGTTGAAATAAAAAAGTACCCTATCCACTAAATGTACCCTATCCACTGGCAGTTTTACTAGTCCTAACTATGGCCACCAAATTTTACAAAGAGCTCAGCTTCAATTTACAAGCATTAATGAAATTTCCAGATGCCCAGAATTACCTAGTATTCATGAAATTTCTTTGGCTGCCATATTGAAATATTTGACAGTAAACATCTCTGGGTAAAGAAATTCTATTCATGGCTGCGTAAATCTATGAAGAAAGTAAATTAATTTAAATTTACACAGCTGTAACAGAGTAAAGAGAAACAAGATTACAGCCTTTCAAAGAGAGAATGAAATTAAATATAGTCTGAGACAGGCATCTGAGGAACACATAAAAGGAAAGGGTTGTTTAGCAATACTAATGGGGAAGCATTAGACAGTTATAAAAAAGACTAGACTGCCTAAAGAACAGACTAGGTTACAAAAACAGTACAGATATTCCAGTGAATATTCAGGGACTAGCTTCACATAGTTAGGTGTTGCTAAGTGATTTTCTTTTTGTTCCACAGTGAATTGAAGAAGATAAAATATTTAAAGTGCACATTGATTCACTGATAGTTTAGCATTAATCAAGCTGTCCCACACTCAATAAACTAAAGGGTCTCCCTCTAGGTCAGCAACAGAAACAAAAAGAAAAACAATAACAATAATGAAAAACAGAGAAAGACTGTTCTAGTGGCGCTAAGAGAAAGGGCAGCATCACTGAGATCCTCTCTCTGCATTATAGTTGCCTGCTATTTGTTCTATTTAGAAAGGGATGCTCTACTGGAGAAAGACAGGACTTTTGTTTAACCACAGCATAGCCCAACTATGACTCCCAGCTATTTATCCTTGTATATTTCTGAAGGATCTCCTGTCTAGTTACCACAATAACCCTTTTCTTTTTTCTTATTTATTTAAACTCTTATTTATTATCTTTCTTCTGTATGACCTTAGTAGCTATGTAGCTTAGGAAAGATCCATAAAGTAGACCAATTAGATTACTGTTTTGGAATACAGTTGATAGCATTATTAACAAGCTTGCTAAGCCTGTTTTCTGTAGCAACTGCCAAATTGATGTTCAGTAGCGTCATGACTATAATCAATTTCTTTCAGTTAACAGCAAATCCTGAATGAATCGAAACAACACAGCCCATTAAATTCCTAATTATAAATAAGTACATATTTTTATGAGGGTAGCTCTGGAAGTAATGCCTCCTATTTTACTGTGTTGGCTGACAGCATTGGAAGTGGATGTTGGTGGTGTGGCAGTAGAGGCTGAACATTTAATTACATTTTGTTCCTGTGTGACAGATGACAGCAGAGGGGCAGTCTGACAAAATGGTGACTGATGTGGATGTATCTATGAAGCAAAGGTGTGCCACTGAATACCTCCATGCTGAAAAAATAACACCCATTCACATTCATTAACACTTGATAAACATTTCTGGAGATCAAACATTGGATGTGAGCACAGTGAGGCAGTGGGTTGTGTATTTCAGCAGTGGCCATAACAATGTGAAAGACAAGCCATGCTCCCGATGGCCATGAGAATTTTAAAAGTGCTGCATGGAGGCTCTTGTTCATCACTGTTAAAAATATAACTCTTATGGTGCTGATTATGTTGAAAAATACTGTTTTGTAGGTGAGTGTTTGTTCTATCAAGTATTGTTATTGTGTTATTTGTATCCGTTGTAATTCGCATGGAAGTAAGTAGGAGGCATAACTTTCAGAACAAGCTACGTACAAACCCGTCTACATTATCACAGAATAATGACATTAAATTTCTACACAAAATACTGTTTCACTGCCATAGTAAGTCTGTATCAAGATGTTCTCCCCTTTTAGTCTGTTTTTCCTATATAAAACTTAATTTGTGTTTGGAGAGAGGAATGAAGAGAGAATCCCAATATACCTTCTGCTTCCTCATCCCTGCAGTTGTGTGTAAACTTCTGTGACCTCAAGTACTGTCTTACTAACACTTTCAATTTCTGTAACTCATCAAATTTTTATTTGATGGTAGTAGTAGTAAGAAATGGTGCTAACAGAAAGGCTACTAGACAGTTTCCTCTGAGAACTATCATAATCCAGAAAGAAAGAGCAAAGTCCCTTTGGCTCCACATTTCAAACTATAACTGAAAAAACTCTCTAGACCTGGAGTTACTCAACTACATAGTTTCAATCCAACAAGGAAAAACAAAATAACTTCAGAACTCATTCTTATAAAGTTCACAGTACATAGCAGGGTCTAGAGACAGTAGAAAACTAAAAACTCAAAACAAACCTCTTGTAAATTGATTAAAACAATCAATTTTCATGTTCAAATATCCTTATTTTTCCCTCTCCCCATGTTTGCAAGGAAGAAATATCTAAGTAAAAATATGGTCATTGTACCTTTGCACTATTTCAAAGGCAAGAGTTTTTTTCAGACATTTTTCATAATTTCTTAATTGAACCAAATATAGAAAGTGTTGAATTTTACCCAGGAAAAATTTTCTCCGTCTAAAAATCTGAAGATAAAAACAACCTATAAATAATATTTTAGATTCATAACAGTACGGCTATGAAAAAGAATATGTAAATGTACCTCATTTATATCATAATCATATGTAAAAAGAACAAATACACATGAAACACTCTTCTAACAAATTGTGACCTATATGTAACATCATGGTAACTGATAAGGGAGAGAAACACTAATAAGGGAGAGTAAGGGAGAGAATATGATGGTTAACTTTACACCTATGCTCAGTTCCTTCTCTGAAGCGGCAGTGTTTTTTTTACTTTACTATACATTTTTTTGTAATAGTTGGATTCTTTAACATTTTTAACATTTCTATTCCAAGTTCTGTATTTGTAGAGTTTGCTGAATGCTACATTTTGTAAAACCTCTCAATTTGTGAATCGTATAATAGTTGTTCAATCCAGGATCCTGTAAACTGAGTAGTATCTCCTTTACTGGTGAAAAATGACACAGCTAAAATAACCTGTTGAAGCTGTATGAAATTTTTCAGCTTTAGATTCTGCTTTAAGGCTACTGAGGTAATTTTGTGCATTCAGCAAAAAAAGTGAGCTTTTCACATTCACACACAGAATATTAATTCTTCAGGTCTAGTCCTCGAACCCTTGAGAGCAAGAGGAAGTCCAAACATGCCAATCTTCACTTGCACGGATGTGCTTTTCATGCTTCTTTTTCACAGTGATGTATTGCAAGTAACAGATTGAAGAACAGCTTGCATTTTTAATCTAAAGTGAACTCAGATAGAGCAAAACAAATTTAGGATACCTGCATAGACAGTACTCTTAAGCTTTGGAGAAAGGGTTTGCTCTTCCCCAAATCAAACCACTGTGACAACAGAGGGTAAGAGTGAAGGTACAAATTAAGATATACCACTTCTTTCCTTTTTTTTTCACTAAAATTTCTGGAGTTCTTAAAGCAAACTTGACCTTCTGAAATGGGGGACTCTTTAATTAGCAGATCAAAAAGTTGGACCTCTGTATCAGAAAAATTAATAGATCCAATAGTCAAATCGAAAAGAGAAAAGGTGTCAGGGATCAATCTTGGATTTAGTTTGTATTTTTCAGCTCTCACCTTAATTTTCTGTCACATCTTTTTTTTTGTTTGTTTGTTCATTAACTGTCATTAATAGTGTTTTTTTTTTTTTTCTATTTTCAAAAAGATGCTACATTTAAACAGAACTCCCTACTTCTGCTCCTTTATCAGTACAAAAACTACAGTGGTGGTTAATCTTCTATGTCAGTCTCTTTTTTTACTTTTTT
>PPHD01007915.1:0-11744 GCA_002909625.1 Bambusicola thoracicus
TAATTTAATTAATTAATTATTTTCATATTTAACTGATGAATTAAACAGCAGTAGATGCCGTAATAACAATAATCAATACAATTTGCAAGATTATGGAATCAGAATATGTATTACTCTTTCTTACCAAAGATGAACTGTGAAAAGGTAAGGACTCAAGCAGGTTTTTCTAGAATTATTTGAAGATTTTTTCAGATAAAATTCTGCTGTCAAGAAATTTTTTGATATGGTCTTGCTACAAAGTATTTCCTATAACTGACAAAATAGGCTTTATATTTTAGTATCTCTGTTAATGCTCCAAAAAGTTTAATCAAATAAGCAAGGCATATATGCTTATTTGTATATTAAGGGGGAGGAGGGAGCTTCCTGTCTTACATACTTGTTTTCTAGCTTTTAAATTAATTGACTGTTAAATTATAAACTTTTCGGCCAATTTTCTGTCATGTACAGTTTGCAGACCAGTAATCACCATATGAAGCAAATTATGTTATTCCACTGCCTACATGGGGAATAACTTTTCATAACACCAATCAGGAATGCAGATGTGCACCTTGCCACTAGCACTTCACTCACTCATAGCTGTAGGTAACAAAATGGTATTAATTGTATGGGTCAGCAAGTCTGACTTAGAATTTGCAACTGATTGATAAGGACAGTGAAGTTCTTACACATCTTACTTCTCCAATGCTCCTTACTGGGATGGTGACTTCTTATAATTCATTGTTCAAGCTTTATAACAATAGCAGTGTAGCTGGGTCCTTTTAGTGATAATATTAAATATCTTGTTCATAAAATTACTTTTTCCAAATTGTCTTTGAAGACAACTGATTGCAACAGTAAGGTAATGGATTAATTTTTTTTATTATTATTTTTTTTAATGTTCTCTTTTTCAGCTGACTGTGGAGGTCCAGTTGAACTCTGGGAGCCAAACAGTACATTCAGCTCTGAAAATTTTCCGAACAATTATCCTAATCAAGCCTCTTGTAAGTTATGAGTCTCCAAGCCTTCAGGAAAAGTTTAGTTGTATAACGGTTCTAAATGCTCTTTCCTACTGTTAAGCCAAAAAGATTTTGGCAAAATACAATGGGCTCTTTTCACTAAAGTCTATGCATATGGCACTTAGCAGAAGTTAAGGAATCTTGTGCCAGTTGATTAAAAAATGATTATAATGGGCATAACCATTATGTTTCAGACTGGCTGGTTGCATCACATCTTTCATGTCAAATATTTTTATGTCAATACAACAGACAAAGTGCTGAAAGTTTGCATTTTAACATTTCACCTCAATGTATTTGCCAGGTTAGTAGCCTGGTCATCATTTCTATTAAATAGTTAACCTTCTTAAGGTGAAAGGATGTAAGTATGATTACTTCTCTATTGAATTTTTCTTAACATATTGGTGAAATGACAGCATTATTCTACTAATGTTACCTGATATAGATTAAGCTTGAGTTGGCAAAAGTGAGAAGAAAATCAGACTTACAGTGTTTCAAGGTGACACGCCATGTTCAGTTGATGGATGAAGCAAGGATAAGAACTTTGCTGTTTCTTCTTAATTAAATTTCCATTATTTATTACTTCACCTATAACTGTAGAATTGTGTTGTGATACTAATCACAAAAAATGTTATTCTGTGTTTCTGTCCCATCTGAGATATGGCTCTCATTTCTAGTTGTTAATTTCACAAGTTCCCAGATGAGATTGTAGTGAGAAAATATTTTTCCTTCTATGAAGTGAGAAAAGTGTTTTATGTTATTTATTTTTAACTTTGCAAGATTTCCATAGTATCCTCACTTACACAGAATAAATATAGTAAGGGTGGATTAAACAGAGGCAAATACTTCTCCTTTAACTAACCTGTTTTCTCTTAGAAGAACAGAACCGAGGCAGTTTTCTGTGAACAATGATATAAAATATTTTACTATCAAATAGCATAAGGATTAAGTGACAAACTTATTTGCCATGTTTTCACATTTACAAAATAATTACCCTTTTTACATCAGAGAAAACTGCAGCTGCCATTGATGGTAATAAATGCATGTATGTATGTCTTAGGAGCTTAAATTCAGTTTTCAAAGGTATTTTAGAGAACCAGAGTCAATAAAATTTTAGGTCTTGACAGAATAAGTTGCTTTTAAAGTTAGGTTCTACATCTCTTGGGTGATTCTGAATATTGCTGCTGAGATTTTTTTTTCCTTTAACGTAAAAATTACACAGTAAACTCTAAAAAGCAATAAGGTGACTTTTGTGTTTGTGTGTTATTATTTTCTAGGTATATGGTACTTAAATGCCGAAAAAGGAAAAAACATTCAACTTCATTTTCAGGTTTTTGATCTGGAAAATATTTATGATGTAGTTGAAGTCAGAGACGGCAGAGGACAAGATTCCTTACTTTTGGGCAAGTAACGCTTATGTGTAATAAAATGAATGCAGTCAGGCTACTCAAGCAAACTGGTGGACCTGATGTAAAGGAAATTAACTCTCTTCTTCATTTCTTTATAGTTATATGTGTCAGAAACTAGGAGAAGAACTTGAGATAACATACCATATATGACATTGCATTTCCAGAATGTTCAGCTTGTGATACATCCAAAAGAAAATAACTTCTCAGTAAATAAGACTAATCATGCTTGTGGACAAGCACAATAATGCTCAAACCTTATTTTCTGTACTGATGTATCAAATTAGGGGTTGAGCTTTGGTCACTGCAATCTTATTGCATTTAGTTTTGAGAAATAACTGCAATCATGCAGTAGCAGTATTTGCATTGAATCCTAAAACATTTTAAAACAGATAAGAACAAAATAACATAAATGTCTTCATGTTCTCCTGGAGAACAGCTGTCTATACAGGAAATGACCCATTGCCTGATGTCTTCTCTACGAGAAATCAAATGACAGTAACCCTTTATACGAACAAGTTTTCAACAAGTAAGGGATTTCTTGCAAACTTTACTACTGGATACCATCTAGGTAAGTGTATGATCTCCTGTCCTTAAGAGCTTATGCCAGAATTGAAATACAATTAAAGTGCAGTATAGAAGGTATCTCTCTGTCCTTAATCAATAAAAATAGCAAAAAGTTAAAAAGGCTAGCAGTTATCCATCTGCACTTAATGTTTTCTAGAATAAAAAGTGACACTTTTGTTACTTTACAAAATGACCTGTTGGTCAGTATCTGTACCATCTCTAATTCTCTGCAATAGTATGGAAAAAAGTGACTCATTATTTTGGCTGATAAACCTTTTAAATATTAAGAGAGCAAATATTAATGATTGTTTATAAAAGCTCTGTCATTCAATCACTTTGTCACACATTCCATGATGTCATCAATATGTGACAGCTGGTCTTCTGAGTTACAAGTGCATACTGCTAGCTCATGGCCAGCTTTTCATCAAGGACCCCCATGTCATGCTCTGCAGGTCTATTCTCAGTGAGTTGTTCTTCCAGTCTGTACACACATCTGGGATTGCCCCAGCCAAGAGAAATACTGAATCCTGTTAGGTTTACGCATGCCCACTCCTCAAGCTTCTCCATGTCCCTTCAATGCCTTCCTTCTGTTGTATCAACTGCACTACTTAGCTTGGTGTCTTCTGCAAACTTTCCAGCAGTGCACTTAATATGTGAAGGGTCATGGAAAGGGTACTTTTATTATATTTGGACAGCAGTGTTTCTGGTCCTAGTCAGACCCCTTATTGAACAGTTCTGTTTTTCTTGATTGCAATTAGACCTGTCATTTGCAAAATTCAGTGTCTCTCCAAAAACATGCAAAATTGTGCCAAATACAAAAGAATATGGAACAGCAGCATGCTTACTAGGACAAATCCTTACACTATCTCTAGAACAAATTTTATTGAAACTAACTAAAGGTTTTGTGTTGCTTCTGTGGAAGTCTGACAACAGAAATAAGAGAATGGAAAAGCAGTGTGTTCAGAGATGGGCGCAGTACCATTCACATGCATGAAGAGAAAAAAAACAAGAAGCTATACTTTTTTTTTTCTTTAAATCTTCTGGCCTGTTAACGAGCTGCAACTCTTTTACAGATAAGCAGTAACACAGATATTAATTTTACTAATATCTGAAAAAATCATAATCACTGATTTATTGTTGTGAAATCATCTCCCCTTGTACAAGACTGAGATGCAGGTTTATATGGGCATAAGCCCATTTTACTGCCTCTTTTTCTTTCTTCTCTATCACATTTATTAATGCCAACAATGCTAAGACTTCTTTCAGCTGGTTCAGCAAAAATGAACCCTTGCTGAAATTTTGTTGTAAAATAAGAAGTAAGCTTAGTGAGGCAGAGTTCTGAAAGTGGCCATTGCCAGTTCTGTTTAAATATATTAAAAGGTTTTCATTCCCAAAAGAATTGTGCTTATTCATGATCGTTGCAGCCAAAGGACACATATTAATTTCATTAGCCTACAGGCCCAAAGATAAATGCCTTGCCATTAAGTGAATTTTAGAAGAAAAGAAGATTTTTCTACACATTTTATTTTTCCATGAAATATTGAGATTTTGATAAGGAAGCATAATTTGACAATAAGTATTTTTTTATAATATAAAATACAATTTTTTAAAAAGGCAGATTTGAAAATCTTCTTCTCATCTAGCTATGCAAAATGATTTCTATGGAAAATCTGGCATCAGTTGTGCTAAGTTAATGTGTTTAGAAACCATATTCTTTTGTATCCATGTTACACAACAGTCCATTCTGACTGTCAAATGAATAATTTTATATGGATATTAAAAATTCAGAAGCTGATGAATTGTCTTGCCTTAAATAAGACTTCCACATAATAAACTGCACTATTAAAAATGCACCTTAGACGCAGAAATAATTATAGCTTTATGTGTATACTCTATATGTGATAGATATTCACTTCCATTTATCTAAAAATAGTCTTTATTCTGAAAAACAGATAAAAGGAAAGGGGAAGCAAGGTAATAGAGAATAAAGAATTAGAGCATAAAGGCATTAGGAAAAGGTCCTGTGTATAATTCAACCAATTTTATTTTCTGGTAAACTGGATGATCTGCATTAAACATCAACCTAACCTAGTAACTACAATTTCCTTTTCCTTTCCTGTTCTCCTTTAGGAGCTTGTGCACCTGAAGAATATCAGTGTCCTAGTGGACAGTGCATACCATTGGATAACCTTTGTGATAAGCTACCTCAATGTGAAGATGGCTCTGATGAAGCAAAGTGCAGTGAGTTTCCATTCATGCATAGAAAAAGGATGCATTTATATTTAGTAGGTGTTACCTAGGCAAACAGGCACAATAACACAGCTTGTGTAAACTACTGCAACTGCATGCAAGACATGCAAATTTACACATCAGTATCTGTTGGCTTTGTCAGGGATAGAAAAACAAAATCATATTTCTGAGCCAATGTATGTAATCTGGTGGAAATTTCTGGTAAAGGTGCAAAGTTACTCTATGCTTAAACCTGTGACTGCTTATAATGACCTCAAAATAAAGTGAAAACTCATTACATGCCGTCCCCTCTATCCCTCTCATATTTCCAAATTTTATCACATTTTCCTGCAATTAATTTGAGATTAATAGCAGTATAAATGCTGTAGTGTGGGGTAAGGATTAAATCTTCTTGATGGAAATTTTCAAATACTTCTGTGAGTGAGAAGTCAAACTGCAGCACACGGCATCCTCCAGACTGCTTGGACTTCATATTGTGCAGGCAGTGCCACAGGGTGAGGGCATGGCACAGCTACAAAAGTGGTATCTGTTGCTAACTGTGAATGTGCTGATTCCTACAACAGGAGAAGCAATTGCTACTGTTGCTTAATCTTCTAATAAAATGGTCGTCTCTAAAGTTTAGGTTTACAACATATGGCTTCATTTCACATAACATGGAAATAATATTCCCTAAACAATAACTTAAATGTAAAACTGATGTTAAAATCATGTTGAGCCTAGAGCAGAAACCAAATTACTGTTCCTGACAAAGTGCTTTTCTGACAATGTATTACGGAGCACTAATGGGAAAGTTAAAAGCAGGCTTTTAAGCTCAATACATCATCGTCTGCCTTTGTTTTAAGGAGAACTTCTGTGCTTCAGATATGTCCTTAGGTGTATGCTGAAAGTTCTTATTGATTTCAACATCTTTTATATGCATACATATATGTATGAAAGCCCAAATTCAGTGTTCATATTAATGCTTTAGTTATTTTGTTGCAATAATATCCTGCATTTTAAAATGAACAAAATAAAATTTATTTCAGCTTCTTCTTAAGCAAAGAGGACCTGGAAAGTTTTTTTTCAGGCACTGCTGAAGAAGATCTGGAGAAGTTATCATCACCTACATTAACAATTTGTACATTTCCCAAAGATTTATTTTGCCATAAATTGTCTATTCCTTCTTAACAAATTACCTCACATTAAAGGGTTGGCAGAATTGCTTCCAAAAACCTATTTAATCCAAAAGTTGGCTGAATCAATGTAATCTTTAAAATAAAATGTAATTTTAATTAGATGCAATCACATCGAGTCTTCTCAGTGTCCAAAATACTTGTTCCTTTTCCTGAACCAATTTCAATTTCTTATCATACCTACCATTTTAAACTAAATAAACTGGCATTTTCAAATACTCCCAACTTCTGAAACTCCCCATGGGCAGCAAAGGAAAGACATAGCATATGTCTTCATTTGGACAGTTCTAAAGTATATGAACTTTTGAATTAAATACTTTTTGAGGGCTCAGTAAGTCTCTTATTTCTTAACAGAAGTGTATTTGGAGATGAATGTGGAAGTGATGGGAGAAAGGAAGAGGAATTATAGTTCAAGTAGGAGAGAGGAAAGGTGTCAAAAATAAGTTGGAGAAATCTCACACTGCATGCAATTCTGAGATTTTTATAGAGCTCCAAAATTGAGTGTGATTGAGGTTTACCATTAATCTACTCCTATATATCACTTCATTCATGTGCTCTGGGTTTCAAAAAGGCATTCCTAAATATTTATTTATGTGGTTTTTTTTTTATTTATGGGTAGGCTTTAATTATTATGGGAAAAGGGATGGAAAATATTTTTCTGGAGATTTAATATTATCTTTTAAAAATCAGTAACCCGTAAATTACAAATATCTTGCGTTTTTTCCTTACTTCATGCTGGCAATAACCATTACTTTTTTCAAATGCAGTTGTAGCTCGTGCTATAGACGTTGACCATGCCAATAGCATAAAATTTCTCAGCACATTATTGATGATTTTATAAATTTTTCTTCTGAATACTCTCTTTTGGAAAAACTTTTGATGGAAATATTGTTTTTCAGAGAGCTTTATTGCTATTATCTTAACTTAAGCCCCAACGAAAGCGAAAGTTCTCATAGCAACTGAAACTGGAAAATCCTATTTTTCAGTTAGCTCTGGTTTTAAACTTTATTTACAGTCATTGTTACTGACCATTGTGCAGATAAAAACTTTGCACAGCAGTTGGAAATTACATATTGCTGGCTAAGAGTAAACATTGTTTAGAGTAGATGGAAAATATTCTATTTGGTGTCTTTTCATGAGATGCTTGCAAAATACAAGCTATGAAACTGCCCTGTGGCAGAAATATAGAAGAAGATAACGTTTCCTCCCTATAGGAATGCAACATCCTGGACATGCTGGGTTTATTACTGCTGTAGTGCATCTTAACAATATTACTTCTTTTGTTCTTTGCTGGCAGTAATAAATCTGTGTATACTACATTGGTTTTTGTTGGGGGTGGTTTTGCTTTGTATTTTAATCACCTGTCTAAAACGCTTCTGCCCATTTTGGTCTACAGTGAGATTGCTTAATGGTTCTGCAAGCACTGAAGGACTGGTACAGGTCAGGATTGGGAAGGCATGGCACCTGGCATGTGCAGATGATTGGAATGAAAAGATTTCAGACAGTGTTTGCCAGCAGCTGGGATTAGGGTGAGTGAAAATATTAAATGCTCTTGTAACTTGTTTGAAGCTTTGCTGAGTTTGTGAATTTGTGTTTTTCCCATCATTTTAGTGGTGTTGTTAACACCTATAAAAACTGAAACACATATACTTTTCTGTAGTAAATGAAGCTCCAAATCAGCGAACAAATTTGTAAGTGCCACAATGCTTATTTTTACATCATTCATCACTGTATTGCTAACTCTGAATACAGCAGAGTAAGAGAGCACATATTGGAGACTCATGTGGAAGCATTAGTCTTTTATCACTGTGTCATCATTTATGTCTTCATTTTTGTGGGAACAGCACAAAATTAAACCTGGAGAAAACAGGAGCCTTGGCTACTTTACTGTCATGCTGATGTTCATTTCAAATAAATTCAAGATAACCACTCGAGTACCCTGTAACTGGGCTCCCAATACATTTCATACCTATCATTAAACATGAGTTGTTGGGGAGGAAACTATTTCTCTTGAGGTGTGTTTGGGGCTGGAGGAAGGAGGGAAGCATATGACTGAAAAAGCAGATTTGTCTTCAGTTGCTACTGTTCAGCAGAATTTTCAGGGAAGAGATGAGGAGAGTTTAGTGCAGTAGTGTTGTATTTTCACAAAAATTTATGGCCCAAATTCTGGCCCCACTTACACTGCATGAAATTTCACTGCCATCCAATGAATAATAAATGTCTTTCCTACAGTGCTGAGGTTTTTAGGGAATGTAATTTACTCAAGTAATCATCAAATGAAATTCTTAGCTTGCAGTTTATTATGTTGCTCTCTAACAAAAGTAAGATGCCTGCAAATGCCTGTCTCATAAATTAACTGTAGAAATGACAAAGTAAGGAGGGTTAGAAAAAAGACAAAGTGTTATTTGAAAGCATTTTTAATCATCCTGTGAATATGTACTATTTTATTCTTATATCCTTTGGTTAAGTACTGCCTTTATATACTTATCAGATGCACAAATCCACATTGTAATATAGGTATGTAGTTATCTTTTTTATGCATGTATATAAGGACATAGAATGTATGACTAAATATCCTTTGAGTCAGATACCTCACCCATTTACAATGGCCATTAGCTTTCTTCCTTTCCCTGTTTCTCCCTGCCTGTCTTTGCCTCTTTTTCCTCTATAACTTTTGGATACTAGTCATTTTGTCATCTAATGGTTTAGTTTATATTTCAGTCATTGATAGGCTTCACTGAACTTTGTTTTCCATAAAACTTTAAAGTTACTTATGCTGTTGTCTCAATAACATTCTGTAGCAATATATTTCAGAGTTTGTCTCTACAATAGTGTCAAAAGCAAAAAAAAATATCTTTTAAGTTTCTTGGTTAGTTGTTATTCCATTGCTGAAATTATTACCTATTCCCACTGTTTTTTAAAAATACTGTTTTTATACCTAAAGTGCATCACCTCTGATATCCTGGGTGCCAATTCTGTTAAAAATCCTGATAGTAGAATGAAACTTTCACACATATATAGAAATCCCTTAAACATAATGCTATTTATACCTTCTTTGAATCTATCTCCTTGCAGCAGCATATTTGTTAACAACTAGCACCATGTTTGTTAGTAAATGAGTGTTTGTAATAATAGGTCTTTGGTAGGCTGTAGCTCATGCTGCTTTACTGAAAAATTACCTGAAACCATGCATTATCAGAGAAAGAGGCTAAAATTCATCTGGAATTATTAACTTTTGCTATTAACAGCTTATGCATTCACTAGTCTCCTCTACTGTTTATTTTATGAAAAGGAGTGAAATGATCCCCTGCAGCATATGATGATTATTTATGTAGCTGAGCTAGAAAGTGTAATGTTCAAACAGACTCTAGTATATCACACATCAGAATCCTTTTGCCTCCATTCTTCAAGTATGCAGCTGTTGCATTTGTGATATGTGCCGAACAGGGAAATCTGGAGTGATGCCCATGTGTCCATCTACAAAAATATAGGTTAGGGAAATAATTCACAAATACTCTTAGTGAGTCCAGAGTAAAAGGAGCACAAAGTGGTGGAACTGAGAAACCTGAAAAAGAATCCTTTGTTCAGCATGTGCTTCGTGACTGTGTGCATGACACTGCCATGCCTGATTATCGTTGTTCTCAGCATTGCTTTTCTTCGTGCCATCAGGTAAGACATTGAACTTTCCAGCATTTTATTTGTCTGGTTTCAAACACATTTGTTTCTTTGGGACCAGCGTTAGCAGACCTGCAGCCTGTTTTATTCATGAACTCATAAAATTCTTGACAATTAATTAACTAAAATTTCATGTTTGAGATGCCCAGGTTAATTACTTACATTTTCATTTACACCACTAATCAACAGTCAGTAGCTGTAGCTACATGGCAAGCTACTAGAAATGTCAGGGAAAATCCTTTTGACTTTTGATGGCCAGACCCAGGCTTTCCAGCAATTGGCTGGACGTAGAAAAGAACCTGTTTCTCAGTGTATTGAGGCCATGTTTGCAGGCAGAAGGAGGACAGTCCTGATAACTTGGTGATAGACTTAATGTCATGTCAGTTGTCACCTGGAAGCCACAGGAGGAGTTTCAAAGGTTTTTTGGGGAGTTTTAGGTCCACAGCTTCACGTGGGTTCTGAAACTGTGAGCAATCTTTGTTTAAATCCCCTTATAAGAGGCTTCTTTTCAAATCAAGAAAGCATAGAGAGGTTATTTTTATTTTCCATTTGTGTGATTTCTCATTAAAATACTGTGTGCACATCAGCATTTAGAAAATAGTTGTTCTTCATATGAATCCACATGTGAACAAAGCTTTTCTTTTATACTAAAGAAAGTGTTCACTATTGACAATTTGCTGCAATTCTTTAGTGTTGCTTTCCCATTTGTCATAAAATCAGTGGACAAAGCAGAAACACTACCCTGTGACTTAAGCACAAATAAAACAAATTACAAATATCCTGCAGCCTGAAAATTAAACAATAAAATGAAAAATCTGTAAATATATTTTCTTCAAATAAGCATGTGGATTTTTATTTTTGTTTTTTAGATAAGAGAAAAAAAAAGTAGCTATTGAACAAATGGCATTCTTATTCAGAATAATTATTCAGAAATATACCGCTTTATTTGAATCTTTTCTAACATTTGGTACTGCTTATTGTTACTGATCATATCAGAGACATAGAGACTGAAACCATAAATACCTCTGTAGATCTGTGTGTAAGAAACTTACTCAAGATTGTTCTGTAAATTCTGGCTGTAGTAGTGAGGGCAACCTAATTCGTGGGTTAGCCTCCTTAAGGCCATTTTTTTCACAGCCTTCAATACTTCTAATAGATCATTTTCATTAACAGTAGATCCCCAGTGAAAACTCAGATTATGCATCACCTTTAGGATTTAGCCCATGGTGTTAATCTTTCTTCCTTTTGATATGATAAGAAATTATATTACTAGAGCTAAAATCTATCATAATATGACATTATTATTCCCTCCATTTAAAATCTAACTGTATTTTGAATGCTAATCAGTTCTAGCAAAGCAACCTTATTAGAACATTTTGTCTTGAGTACACCAAATCTACGTGTTGGATAACGCCTTGAATCAAGGAATATTTAAGAGCTGTGACTTGGAATTGCTGAAGTTGCAGAACTATATTGCTGTTACTAAACTGCATTGCTCCAGGAAAAGTATATGATTTCTTATATTTACAGAAACACTCATCATTTACCAATACGTTAACTGAAAGAAGAGCAGCTTGGTTTTGCAATCACTGATAACATTTAGGAATCTCTAGCTGTGTGCATCTCAGGAATTCAAAGAAAACAAATGAATCAAATGAAATTACCAAAGGTTTTCAAAAAAA
>PPHD01007916.1:0-22403 GCA_002909625.1 Bambusicola thoracicus
AAATTTCCTGAAATATATATATAATTGTGTGATTTCATGTAAATATAGGTATGTATGCATGCTTATAAGCAGGTTGCTCTGAAAGTAGTCCTTCCAATTTATTTCCATGTAAACTACAACAGATCCAAAGAGCATACCAACACTGATAGAGAGAATTCTCAGCTCTGAAACACTATTTTTCAGTATAGTCACCCCCATGGTGCACTGAAATGCACCATCCACTGCCTTGCTGTGTTCACACGCACTCAGTGTCAATGGGTACCATCTTTTTCTGTATGGAGGAATTCAGTGACATACCTTTTCTTCATATGCACTTCCATGTCAGACACCATGTTGTCAGACTGCCCCTCTGCTGCCATCTGTCACACAGCAACAACATATAACAGAATATTGGCGGGAAGGTTCAACCTCTACTGCCATACCACCAACATCTGCCTTGGATGTTGTGGGTCAACACAGTGGTCATTACTTTTGGAAAAACCTTTGTATGTAACAAATAAGTATTATTTATACTCCCTCTCTTAAAAAGTGTTGAACTAAAAGTTTTTGGAATATAACTGATTCAAAAGCAGTCTAAATGGATCAGCACTCCATTGACATTTTCAAAACATTTTAATCTCTGCTTGAAAAAACAATCTGCTTGAGAATGGGAAAAACAAAGCAAAAGAAAACAAATCAAAATAAAGCAAATCAAAGCAAATCAGAACAAATCAGCCTGGTTTTCGCTCACCAAACCTCATATTCTGCTGAAAATGCTTCAGATCTTAGAAATACCTAGTAAGTAGCCAAAAGAAAAGAAATAAAATCAAAGCCCCTTTTAATCCTTTAAGTGCCTAATGAATGGTACTAGTATTGGTACTAGTACTGGTAACTACTGGTACTGGCAGCTAATAGCGACTGGGAGTAAAGGAGATTAGTTTGATGATATGCACTTAACTAGAAGATCAAAAAGCAGAAGTTGCATTCTTGTCTTTTGTAACACTTAATGTTTTTACACTTAAATCCTCTAAATCTTTGTTGTTAATCTGAATCCAGTACTTTAGAGAGAGTTGCCCACTTTACAGAAAATGGAGAACTCCTATAAAGGATGTTAGGTAAATCTCTTGAGTGCTTACTGCAACTTAGTTTGCTTTTATAAGCCACAGCAGCATGGCATATAAGGATACCACCCTAGCAAAGAGACCAGGTAATAGAGACTTCTGATTACTTTAACTTCCAATAGTATTGTTAAAACAAGGATTTATATAAAGAGGGTGGACAGTGGCTGACATTCACAAGATGACACAAACACTGATATGAGTCATTTGATTATGTAGTCTATAGACTATTAGACTTTATTTCTCTGAAAACATCAATGCTATTGTCCAAATTCTAGTTTCTTTAGATTCAGAAATTCTGATTTCTGGGGCTATCTGCCAGCACTAGGTTGAATTCAGAGCACACCATTCTCCCTTTCAGTGAATGATTCTTCCTTTAAGGAAGTAAGGGAAGAATTGGGAGAAATATACATAGAAAACTGCCCTTGATACACTTTCCCAGGGAACAGTTCCAGAATATTTTTAGGGAATTTCTTCTTTCTCCCAAGGACGACTTTTCTGAACTGAAGTCTTTTAAGAAGTGGCTGCTGTAAGCATACCCATTCTATTTGAGGTTTTATACCCAAGAAAATATTCAAATAGATAATTCTTTTTCTATTTACATAATGAAGTTAGTGGCTTTAGATATGCCTTCCTTGATACTTACAGCTATATTAGTTTAATGTGAAAAAGTATTTTTATTTATTTTAATAATACGGAGTGGGAGAAACAACTTTTTTTTTTTTTTAAATCTGAGATAAAAAGAAGTATGATAAATTTGTGAAAATGAAGCATCTTGCTAATCATCTTCTTGTAATTGTCTGTAGTTTCCAACTCTACATCCTTGCCTGCCTCCTCTTGAGTTTGGACATTCTTGTCTGGAGAAGGTTATTGTAGACTTGTTCTGCATAGGCCTGTGTACCTGAAAGACATTTGTACTCCCTGTCGACAGACCATGGCCACGGCACTGTTCTTTAGTTGATGTGAGGAGTAAGCAGTGGCTTTTTACAGGTGGACTTTGGAAAGGAGGAGGAGGAGATCATGACAGACTGAATTAGGAGTAAATAATTCTTTCCACAGAAAGGGACTTACAGTCATCTCAGTGAGTTACTAATTTGTTTACCTTCAGGTAAAATCATATCTCTACAGCCAGCCAATTTTTATACTGAAGTGTAAAAGAACTGTCCTATGTGGCAATGTGATGGATAACTTCATTACACAACTTAAGAAGCTCTTCTTCCCTTTCTTGTACCTTTTCACACTCTAGTTAATCACCTCACCCTGGTTAAGCCAACTGACTACTTCAGCATTAAAAGATGCAAAATTAACATTTCACTGCACCAGAGCCAGATAAAGGAGTCTTTTCCATCTGGAGAACAGATAGTCTTGTTTAAACAGTTCTGACTGTTCCCTCAGATATGTGGTTCTGTTGATTCCATTCTGAATGAAAGGACTCATGCTCTCAACTTCTGTCCCATCTCCAATTTTTCTCATGATAAGAAAACAATGCAGAGATGGCTGTCCTGGGATGTCCTTGCCTATGACAGTGATAAATATTGGCTGCAGATGAGGATGTAGAGACTTTTCTCCAGAATAATCTTTCAGCCTCCTGCAATGTGTGGTTCAAGGACTTTTGGAGTCCAGGTTGACAAAATCCTGGCTATTTTTTTTTTGCTGGGACTGATCCTGAGCCTCACCCATGAGCTGATGTCCTGCTTAGGCTGTTCTTAGGGAGCTGATGGATGTCTGCAGCTGCGACTGGCCCCTGCTGCTCTGCTCCTGGATAGGGATCGTGGAACAGGGTTCCCCAGCCCTCCCTGTTCCTTAACATCTGTTGTTGGTTGGGATGAATTTTTCCTCTGTGATTTTATCTGCGGAAAGTTGCTCCTTTTCTGGAGTAGTCCCTTAGTTTTCCAAGCAGCCATGGCAGGGAGCTCCTGAGATCGACTGTGAGCTGTGATTCATCATTTACTTTAGAGAATTTCAAATCTAAGAACTTCCCACTTTATCTAGTTTCTCTCAGCTTTTCTATAGAGACAATGAAAAGTTTTCCTGTTTACATTCTTTGTGCCTCTTAGCCATTTTGTGTATACTCATCAAACTCTCTTTCAGTTCTCCCTTCTCCATTGTGTCTAATATGAAATTATGTCAATGATTCTTTCTCCTCTCTAAATACATTTTCCATCTTTGTGACATGGAGTGTACAATCAGACATGTACCCAATATTGAGTATATTGGCTCACTTGAGACTTATACAGTGACATAACAATATTTCTGTTTACTTTTTATTTCTTAAAACCCTTTCATAATCATGATTTGTCAAAACCATAGTTTCAAAAAACTGAGTGGATTGTTTTCAATTGTTTTCACCTCCGGGCCTAAATCATAGGGTTTGGAAGGATCATGCAGGGATGACGTCAGGAAAGCCAAGGTGCAGATGGAATTGAACTTGGTGAGGAATGTATAAAACAACAAAAAGGGATTCTTTACATACGTTGGGCAGAAAAGACAGGCAAAAGAAAGTGCACCCTCTCTGATAAACGAAAAGGGAGTACTAGCCTCCTCAGACTTGGAGTAGGCTGAGGTACTTAATGAGTTCTTTGCCTTGGTCTTCATAGCTGGTCAGGCTTCCCATGCCTCTTGTGTCCTTGAACTTCTAAGTGGGGGTTTGGAGGAGCAAAATCCCTCCCAGTGTAAGAGCAGATCAATTCTGAGACCGCATCATGAGGCTGAATGTGTAGGCATCTATGGGACCAGGTGACATGCATCCTGGGGTTCTGAAGGAACTGGTTGATGTGGTTGCCAAGCCACTCTTCACCATATTTGAAAAATTGTGTCTGTCAGGCAAAGTCCACAGTGACTGAAAAAAGAGAAACATCACACCCATATTTGAAGAAAGCGAGAAAGGAAGAAGAGGGAAACCACAGGCTGGTGAGCTTCACATCCTGGAAGAAATGTGAAGGCACATGTGAGATGTAGAGGTGATCCAAGAGAGCTAGTACAACTTCACCAGGGGCACATCATGCCTGACAAAACTGGTGGACTTCCACGATGGAGTGATGGCATTAGTGCACAAAAGAAGGGCAACTGATGTTGTCTACCTGGGTTTGCACATGGCCTTTGACTTGGTTCTGCACCCTATCTGTAAGTTGAAGAGAGATGGATTTGAAGTCTGGACTATTAGGTTGATAAAGAATTGGCCAACTGGTCATAGCCAGAGGATTGCTGTCAATGCCTCTATCTTCAAATGGAGGCCATTTACAAGTTGTGTTCCCCAGGGGTCCATCTTGGGATTGGTGCTCTTAAGTGTCTTTATCAATAACATAGACAGTGAGTTTGAGTGTACCCTAAGCAAGTTTGCTGATGACACCAAGCTGAATGGTGCAGTTGACACAATAGAAGGGAGGGATGCCATCAATCTGTACGTGCTTGAAAAGTGGGCACATGAGAATCTAATGAGGTTTAGCAAGGCCAAGCACAAGGTGTTGCACTTGGGTCGAAGCAATCTCAGATGTGAGTACAGACTGGGAGAAGAACTCACTGAGAGCAACTCTGTTGGAGAAGTTCTTGGGGGTCTTGATGGATGAAAAGCTGAACATGCGCCAGCAGTGTGCTCTAGCAGCCCAGAAAGGCAACTATATCCTGGGCTACATCAAAAGAGGGGTGGCCAGCAGGGGAGGGAGGGGATCATCCCTCTCTACTCTGCTCTTGTGAGGCCCCACCTGGGGTACAGTGTTCTAGCCTGGTAGATGGAGACCCTACCTATGGCAGGGGGTTGAAAGTGAATGGGCTTTAAGGTCCCCTCCAACCTAAGCCATTCTATGAATCTATAAACATCTACGGGCCTTTGAAATAAATTGCTGCAATATTTAATAGAAATTTGAGAGGTTGTTTCCAGTTTTTGAAGTCTTCACAGTGTAAGTATTGGTATCTCTAAGACCTTAACTGCCCTTCCTATAAATATATCAAGATGATATATCACAAGACTTTGTGAGGTAAAATTCACTGTGCTTTCTTTTTGTAAGCAAAGCTTATCACTTCTCCCTAAATTCCAGGATTCTGTTACCAAACATCAAGAGCAGCTCCGAAGCAAATTTTTTTTTTTTTTTTGAGATAGTTATTAAAAGACTATTTTTCTTCTTTCTTTTCCACTGAAACATTTTTCCTCAAAGCTCTTGCATGAATGCTTCACAGTTTGAAAAAGAAAGCCAATATGATATCACATTTTGCGACCATCAATCATTTGCTATGCAAATTGAAATACCTACGGGACTTCAGAGAGTTCAAGGCCTGTTAGCACACGTGGCTTGTACAAACAATTAAAGACTTACAATATGAGTAATAAACGCTTTCAGAAAGAGACCAATTACAAATCAAAAAGTATAAAAACATATGGATAGAAATAGAAAAAAAAAAGGGCAAATGTTGATCACAGAAGGGAAACAAAGGGTATAGCAAATGCATCTGGTAAAATGGTATTAAGAAACACTTTGATTTGAAACAATATACATAAAGCTCTTTTGCCTGAAACTTGTGTTTATTTTCTAAATTCTAAACAGCTTTGAGAATTATTATTTTTTTTAAATAAATGTGAAATCTTTAACAAGTGTTCAAAGGTCCATCCACAGCTTGTTTCTGAGAGGCTCATGGAGTATAGGAGCACATCCAGAGATGGGCCACAAAAACAATCCATGGAATGGAGAACCTCTTCTAAGAGAACAGGCTGAGAGAGCTGTGAGTTCATCTGAAGAAAGCTGTGAGGTGACCTGAGAGAGGCATTTCAGTATTCGAAAGGGAGTTACGGAAAAGAAGGGGAGAGACACTTTAGCAGGATCTCTGGTGATAGCACAAGGGGAAGTGGTTTCAAGCTCAAAGAGGGTAGGTTTACGTTAGATATAAGGAAGAAATCGTTTACAGTGAGAATGGTGAGGCACTGGATGCTCCATCCCCGGAGACTTTCAAGGTGAGTCTGGATCAGGCCCTGGGCAACCTGATGTAGCTGTGGCGTCCCTGTTCATTGCAGGAGAGTTAGACTAGATGACCTTCAGAGGTCTCTTCCAACTCTAAGAATTCTATGATTCCATACTTATGCAAAAATATTGTGCTAAGGAAGGAATATAGTGTAGTTCTCCTCAACTCTAGCCAATCTCAGGTCAGGACTTACGATAAAGGCAAAATCTTTGAGTTTAGTGATCACTGATTTTTTTTTCTTTCCTTCATAATTTTTTTCTGATTTCTTTTTTAATTGCTTTGTATTTTAGCATTTGCAGCATCTTGTGGTCAGGAGTTGCAACTCTTGAGCTTTCACTGTATGGAGTATTATCTTTTGTTTGTTCTGAGCTTGCCACATGCTATTTTCATGCTATGATTCTTGCCTGCTGGCATTCATCAGAAAAGTACACTCAATGTCTAATAACATAAGAATTGAGGCTACTGTAACAGGACAAATCAGGATGGTAATATATTTTCCATCAATATAAGATAGGCCAGATTGAGGTCATGTTAAAAGAAAGGCCCGAAGCTGCCACACTACCCAAAAGACAGAAAATGTAATTCCTCTTTCTGTCAGAGTACTCCCCAGTGACCTCCCCTAGATCTGTTTCTGAAAGGATTTTCCACCTCCTTTGAAGCCAGTGTCAAATTTGGGTTAAAGATAAACCTCGGGTATAAAAGGAGAAGAGGCTTTAAGTTCACAGGCGTAAGTTGGTTGAAAATAAAATTTCCCACTATCTTCTTGCCACTTGGAATGGATAGTTGAAGGGAAGAAATCTCAGGGATAAAATTACCTGCTATTTTCCTGGCTGATAAAGCAACCAGAGAAGAAGGTGTATTTATAGTCACCTTCTCGCTATTATGGGTACATTGATAATCATGATAAAATATGACTAGGATTCTGACTTTGTAAAGCCTACAGGGAAACATATGTACTTCTGATGTTCAACCTACCAGAGGGCTGTGGACTAAAAATTGGAGATACCATTCTCCAAGAAACAGAAGTCTAAGTGTACTATCTATGACAGGAAATATATCCATAGTTTTATATAAAAAACAACATCAACAGCAAAAAAAGACCATGTAAGTTACTTTTCTACCTGATGCAACCTGAATTTATAGCTATTTTCCTGATAGTGATGTAGAATAATCGGTTTCACTCTACTTTTTTCACTGAAAAGTACTCAAATTGTAGATTTCAACATTAAGTTAATCTTCCTTTTTTAAGAACTGAAAAATAATTGTCAGATTTTCAGACAAAAAAAAACAGAGCATAGTCAAATGATGCCGTATGTAAGTGATAAAAGTCAGTTTAGTTTAGAGCAGTCCACACAGGATTCTAGGGATAAACCCAAAAAATCATATCCAAGATTATTGTGCTATTATGAGAGCAACATATTTATGGCATTCATCATTTCCTATTAATCACTCGTATATCTCTAAAAATATTATTTGAACGTAATTTTCTGTCTTAAGATTTGTCAGACACTTCTTGATTTGTACACTAAAGAATAAAGGTTTCTATCCTTAAGGATTTTTATTCAATGGAGATGTCCTGAGCATCCCAACTGGTCTCCACCTGCTTTCAGAACAGTGCAAGTCTCCTGTAGGTTTTGCATCATATATGCCACACAGATCTCTTAGGATACTTTAGAGCATGTTAAATGTCTCCATATGCCATGTTCAGGCAACTGAATGCCACCCTTCCATCTTGTTCGTTTTTGAGCTGTTGAGCTCAATTGCATGTAATCACAGTGAGTTCTTCTGCTTCCCTTCACACAGGGAAAGAATGAAATTCCTTTTCTAGGTCATTAATTTTCTTTTAATTCCATTATTTATTTCTTTTTCTTTTTTCCCCTGCAATTAGGAGATGGAGTTTACTATTTGTTCTCACCATGCATTGTTTTATTTATTGCTTATATTTTTCCTCTTCAGAGGAAATAATCTTTATCTTTAAGGGTTTTTCACAAAAGTTTGTTGCATTTTTATATTTGCATTTATGCTCCGTGAACACCTTCCATTTGCACTTTATTATTTATTTTAAATGAAGTGACTAGAATTAAGCACAACTTTGAAAATAAAAGCATACAACTTGTCTGTGGTAGCATGTGTTAATTTGCAGTATTTTGGTGTCCACAAGCCTCCAGGCTGTATAAAGTTGCTTTGGACTCAAGCTGCACAAACACAGAGCTCTTGCCTGGAATATTTTCCAAGCAGATTTGAAAGTAGACATTAAAAACGTGTATAAATTAAAGAAATGAAAGAGGAAAGAGTGTGCCAGGAAGCAAATTGGTTTATGAGCAGTAAGCAAAAACTCAACTAATCTGCTTGATTATCTCTTCATATTATTTTTAAGATATTATTTTAGTCCATTTAAAAATATATTTTAAAATCTAGTTTCCCAGATCCACTAATAATTAATAAACATGTTAATGGAGCTGCTGACAAAAACTCATTGTCTCTTCTGCCTGACTCCCAAATGATTACAGTTCACTTAGAGCTTGTGAAGGTCTACCAGCAGCCCAGATCATGCTGAATGTTTTACCTTCTGCAGTACATTAGCATGCCTTTGTTAACACAGAGTTCTAACTGCAGCCAGGCTGCACAGTTGTCTATCTTTTTAAGTGCCTCTGGAATTCCACACAATTCCACCTGGTTTTCAGTAACCTAAATTATTTTGACATCTGTGAATATGCCACATTGGTCTTTAACTTTTTTCCCAAATAATTAATAGATACATTAATTCATCATTTTCTTGCATTTTTAAAAGAAATTCCAATATTTACTCTGTTGTTTACATGGGGAACATAGTGCTGAATTAGTCACAGAGCCAAAGTAGCAAACTGTTTCCTGCGTCGTTGCCTATAAAAATTGCCATCATTTGGTATTTTTGAAATCAGAATGTTTTGCTAAGCAGGCCTAGAGGTAATTCCTTGCCCTAGGCCCACCTTAAAGAGAAGAAAGTCACAGCCTCTGTTTATTCTGGGACAATGACATTAAGTACAAAAGGAACTTGTCTTTGATTAGAAAGTGCTGACTGTAGGTCTTCTGCTTGAAAGCAAGTAAGTCCACGGATTCCAAATGTAGGCATGTATGTCTCATGTATCTGTGTGTCTCAGATAGAAAAGATGACTTAGGACTGGGCAGATGAAACGCATTGTTAAGACACCTAGATGTACACCCTACAGCATACTGACAGGAGCAGGAAGAGCATTCAAAAAAATAAATAAAAAATATAATCTGTGCATTAGTTTCCAGACTCAGAATAGATTTTAAGATGTGGGTTTAAGATGTATGTTAGATGAGTTTTCACTGCAGTATTCTGATCTAGAGATACCAAGAAGGCATTGAAATCTTTGCTTCAGAGGTACTACTATTACATCTTAGACAACTACAGCTAGAAGAAGTTACTGCAGCTTCTTTTACACTACCACAAGGGTGGTGAGGCACTGGAACAGGTTATGCAGAGAGGTGGTGGATGCCTCATCCCTGGAGACACTCAAAGTCAGGCGGGATGAGGCTCTGAGCACCCTGATCTGCTGTAGGTGCCCCTGTATATTGCAGGGGAGTTGGACTACATGACCTCCAAATGTCCCTTCCAACTCAAATGATTCTATAATTCTATGATTCTATGAAATAGCAGAGAATCTCTGTTTGGAAGTAGCAATATTTTGATTCAAAAGGTGGTGCAGTGCATTACATCATGGAGCTGTTTGTGGCTGTTGGGATTTTCAGAAGCTTGAGGCTTCTGGGTTCCCAAGAAGACTGGGCATTATAAAACTTACTAGGCATGTTTGCATGTTTCTATGTCTACATACTGTCATGTCATATTCATTTTTGAAAAGGAGACCTTGATTTCTAAATTATTTACAAGCTTTAAAAATTTTACCTTTGATACTGTGGTGGATCACTGGGCAGTGTTTGAGTATAGTCCTTTTGTCAGACCAGATAATTTTGGTTTATGAGAGTAAATGAAACTGAGGGAAACTGGGAAAATTCTCTCTCAATAAAATGAAGATGAAGTAGTGGATTTCCAACAGCAGATATATATGAGTTACTTTTATGGCAATATATTTCCTTAGGAATTAAAATGACTTTCATATAAACCATAACAGTTTGGAAAGAGAATGATTCAGAGCATAGATGGTTGTAATACAGTTCGCACATCAGTTACTACCAGCATTTTGTCAGTTCTAATTCCTGCATTTTGTTTTTTGCGCTGGAAGAGTTCCCAGGTAGAAACAACACTTTACGCAGCTTTGTTGGTGGCAGCTGATATTGTTTCAGTTCTGAATTTCACATCACTAAAATACCCTGAGAGAAATTTAGAGAACAGCAAAAATAATCTGGATGGAAACAGTGGGAGACAAACAAGTTTATGGCAAAGGAGCACAGAAGCAAGGCATGCATAGCTCTTTCAAGAAGTGACTGCAGAGGAAAGGTGAGAAGAAAGAAAAAAACATTAGGCTAGCCATATTCAATGACTGAAGATTTTTTAATTTCAGGAAATTCACATTGGTTTGCGAAGGTACAATTTTGAGTAACAGAAAGAAACTGAAAAGAAAACTTGGGTATAAAAAATATTGCAGTGTCAATACTTTTGGTTGTGAGGCAGTTTAGTAAATAGTTTCTGCTGGACCAGTTGCAATTAAACATTTAAGTTCGGAGAGTCCTTGAGAATTAGTTTAAGAGGTGCTCATGTGAACCAATGTCTAAACTTCTATCAGAGTCATTATGGCTCTGGGACTTGGATCAGTTGCCTAGATGTAGACATACAGCATCATCTGAGTTTCTGTGGGCATTGACTTTATCCAAGAGATCTGGCAGGTCTAGCAAAGTTTCTAGGGAAGACCCATGCTCCTCAGGAGCAGCAGGTTGAGGCTGGGCAGGATGCTGTAGTAGGAAACTGCCTTTGGGCTGCAGATGTGTTTGTCTGGGTTGAATCTCTAGTGACTCCAGAGGGACCTGAGCATCCTCCAGATCCCTGCCTCTCCTGTAGACACCTACTGTAAACACCTGAAGTGACGGTGCTTCAGGATCCAGAGTTGAATCCTGCCCTCACTGTGTTTTTTTTTTTTTCATTTAATATTTCTATGACAAGGTAATGCCTGTAGTTAAATGTTAAAGTTATCTACAAATTACAAATAACAGAATGAAATAACCTCAGTAATAAAGGATATGGAAAGGAATTATGGTCTGTAATTAAATCATATGCTGTCTTTTCTTTTATAATGGTCTTAGAATAACATGATATAACATAATATGTTAAAATTCTAGTGTTTAATTAAATGAAATCTTCACAGTTTTGAAAATTACTTGTTTCTTTATAACTTCTTTTCTGAAATCTTAAGAGACAGTAAAAATCTAAGCAAAAATATTCCAAATCCTTTCCTATTACTCTCTATGTTTACTTTGATAATGTCACAAGTTCCTGGATTCTAAATAACTTAATTATTTAGCATTATCTGAATAATGTGTAATAAAAAGAGACAAATCATCATGTTTTTTTCAGTAGCAAGTGCATCATACCTGAGTAAATGACCTGACTTTTCCATTAGAGATGACACGGTATGCTCAGAGTACTCACACTCAAAAGAAATGAAGATTTATTTTTAACAGTTTGATGAACATTTAAATACAGAAATGGTTCAGCAAATCTTTCCAATACATTTTTTCCTTTTCTATCTTGCTCACATTATGAATGGATAGCACACATTTTTGACTTTAAAAATAGTCTGATATTTTAAGAATCAAAATGTGTAGGTCTCGGAGTTCATTCGATGCTATGCTTATGTCAAATGACCTTTAACCATCAGAAATTTTCACAAAAAAAAAAGAAAAAGAAATTCTGCTAATATTTTGGGGTGTGCTGGGGAAAAATAGCCCTGCAGCTAAACCACACCTCATTTTCTTTTTGTTTTGAACATCCAAATACATTTCATTGAAATAAGATTGGATTTATTTTACAACCTACCTGACACACAATGAAATCAATTAACTAGAGATTATTATTAACAATTGCCCAGAGAGGTTGTGGATGCCTCATCCCTGGAGGCATTCAAGGCCAGGCTGGATGTGGCTCTGGGCAGCCTGGTCTAGCGGTTGGTGACCCTGCACATAGCAAGGGGGTTGAAAGTAGATGATCATTGTGGTCCTTTTCAACTCAGGCCATTCTATGATTCTATGAACTATTTTCCATTTGGGCTAAGTCATTTTCCCTAACTCACAAACAGCTGCTCTAAAACAGCATGTTTTCAGAGAAAAAAAAACAAAAAAACAAAAAAAACCCTGGCTTGCTTCTCAGCCTTATCAGCTGTTCATAAAACAACAGTTCAAAAGGATGACAAAACCAAGAAAAACTATAATTCACAATGTAAAAAGAAAACAAAAAACTCAAGCATGAAAACAATGTATTATTGTCTGAAACAGAGAGAACTGATGTATTGTTAATATTCTGTATAGTGCCTTGCTCCTGCCTTTATCTTCAGTAAAGAATGACAGTGTTACAAACTTCTGGAAAAGGTCGAGCACTGTCACTTTTATCAAGTATGGTATCAGCATTCTTCTTTAATGGTTTTGAAAGAACAGTCTCTTTGGAAGAGTTGACTGCTCGCTCAGTACCAGCATTTTGATTCTTGTGGTGAGTTTTGAGGGAGCAGAGGAAACTAGTTAACACACACAAAATAAGGATTTTGGTCTGTATAAAATAAAGCCTTTGAGTGTGTTTTGTTTCTGGGTTGCCTTCTTTGTCAGTATATCTCATTCTCAAACACTGAATCACTGCACAGGTTGAAATCCTTTAACCCTACAGTCACTTAAAACAATTCCTTAGGACTGGAAAATGAGGGATGAATAATAAACCTATACTTCACACATTTGGCTCTCGTGGATAACCCTCTGTCTGAAGCTCTCCTTAGGTTATATTTGATACTGCTTAATGTAGCTTGCTTAGTACTTAAAGTTATTAAGGTGAAAAAGTCCTGTGTTACATAATGAAGTTGCAAATTTCATCTACATAGCAACCATCAACAAAGAAAACCTGTGAAGGAAGAATTATCCATAAATCTTAGCTATGTATAGCAGCCAGGGATACATGACCTGGTTTTCTATTATTAGGTAGCTTTCTTAATGTAATTCATGTACAGTATGTGTGAGGATATGTTTTGCACAAGGTTCTTTACTGCTAATTTCACATAACAACGAGATTATACAGTTTAGAGCACAGTGGAAGCACAGAGAACTATGGGTTTTCTTTTCTCATGTGTAGATTAGAACTCATCAGAATAACAGATGCCTAAATTAAGGACCCTGTAATATATAGTTCAGGAATATAAATACATGTTGAATCTCAGCAGATACTTGAGGAAAAGTCTTTACAAAGCAAAATAAAATGTGACTGATGAATTATTGAATAATTTGATGTATGTAATTGACTGTCGCGTTCTTTTATGTTCATATGCAGAGCCAGGGAGAATGCTACGATTTTGCATATGAGATTGTAGAAAATAAAATGAAAGGTACTGAACTTATATATGTGATTCAGGTTGCTAATGTTTCTTAAAGGAGGAAACATGAGCAGATGCAATCAGCCAAATAAATTTGTATTTTTGTGCCAATGTACTAAAGAAATCTCTAATGACTCAGTTAAAAAAAAAAAAGTAACAGAGCTTGTTTTACAGTGATTGTACCTATTAGGGGAACATAGTAGATTCGATTGGAAATAAGATACCCAAAGCACTTGTGAATTTAGGTTTGAACAGGGTTGTGATATGATGACTCCCTAAAGTCTTCATTTAGGTGAGCAGGAGCTGAACAGATAACAGATCGAGCAGGATGCGATGGGTTAAGCTGCCTTTTAACTCAAAGATATTCAGCAAGGAAGAGCAGGGGAAGCAATGATGAAGGCAGGAGAGAGAGGGGAATAAAGTGCACTGGAAATTTAACGCTTCTGTTGATAGAACACTGCTCTCTTATTGATCACAAAGTTACAGATTTATTGGAGACACTTAGATGGAATTTTGATGTACATTGTGGCAAGAAGGCACACAAAATTTTTCCTTTTTAGACCATATGTTTTCTGTCTTTATCTTAGATCTCGTACTCTATCAAAGCATTACTGAACTCAAGATCTTTCAGGTAAGTAAGAATATGGTTAATTTCTTCTTCCCAAAATGTCTATAAAAATAACAAAACCAATCTTCACATTTTGAACAAAGAAACTGAAATTAGAATGCATAAAGCCAGGTATAGCAACTGTAGTGGGAAACAAAGTAGAAAAATAGGCTTAGTTCCTTCAATCAGTAGTCCTCCCTGTACCTTTTGTGCATGCTTCAGTTGTTCTTCCATTCTCCTTTATTAATCTACTTTGTAGGATTAGGACAGATGAATGATTAGAGCTAAAACCTAAACTCCGCTAGGATTAGGTCAAAATTTTCCTAATCTATTCCTTATTTAATTGCTTAATCTCACTGGAATTGCAGTGGAATTATAGTTACTGTAACAATTGTGAAATAGCTGAATTTATGCTGAGTGCTGGCCCTTGAATCTAGAAATCTGTAAATGTTCATTAGTAGGACGTAATTTGGTTTCAGGCTACAGTCTGTAGTTTTAATGTTTTCTTTCTTTTCTTTCTTTCTTTTTTTTTTTCCCATAGCCAGAGTAATTTGAAAAGATCTTCATTCAAACTGAAAACATTCTATCTAAACGCATTCCAAAGGTGAGCATGAAGGTACATCTTGTAACATGCATTTGTTAAAATATTAAATCATAGAAACACAGGTCATCCAACTCCAGATTCTGCTAACTCCTCTTGTGTGTGTGTAGCACATATTCCTCCATAGAAAATTCTACTGATTTCAAATAAGTAATTATGTTTATTAATATAATTATGTTAGCACAAGAGCTCTCTCTAGTGGAGTCGATGCTTTACTGTTTGTGTTGCTTGGATACTGAAAAATAGTAGTAATACTTAATCCTGTTGTCTGCCAACTACAGCTAAGGTCAGAATGGCATTAAAATCAAATAGCACATAAGGAATATTTCCTTCTTTCTGTGTGTGTGTGTGCAGTATTTTAAAAAAGTCACAAAGGGTGCTGAAGTGAAATCTTTGTAACTCAGTGATTTCAGTAACCTCAGCAGAGCTTGGATTTTTTGGATGGTCCTCATGGACTATTCAGGAAGAATGTAAGATTACTTCTGAGCATTCAATTATATTTGTCAAGTCTTTTCTTTGACTATTCTTTTCTGAGATGTGGTGTCTAGAACTGGACGAAATGCAGAATGTATTGATGCTGTGTCTGGTCCAATGGAGAATCTTGATGCTGTGTTATGTATGTGTCTTTCAAACTAATCCTTACTTAAAAGCCCAAGCCCCACAGTTGCACCACATGCAAGAATTTTCAAGAAAACATCTAAGTAGAGAAGCTCAGAATACAAGTGATTCATCCAAACAGCCTTTTCCCTTAGCCACATAGCTGGCTTTTACATCTGGATGAAAATAGACATTGAGAGAAAACTCTCAGTGACATGTGCAGCATAACAAATCTTACAACAAACATAGGTTTTGTTGACTTCCTGGTTACCTTGCCCCTATCAAGAGTGAATAAGGAGGAGCAAAGATTCAAGACAGTACCTTGGAGACAGCAAACATTAATTTACACTGCACGGTCTTTTCCCTCTTTTTTTTTTTTTTTTTTTTTTTTTAATTCAGATCCTTACGTGTTTGTCTTTCACAGCTGCAACTATTTTTACCTTAAAAATTTGAGAGGCCCTTTACATGTTGCTAAAGAAACAAATTAGTTCTACTATGCAAACTATATTGCTCAGTTTTGAAATCTGTTAAACTGTCTAGTAAAAATAACGCATTTCCATGACGGGAAGTGCTCAGGGTTGAATGCAATGGTCACTGTTGTTTTAACAAATTTGTTAGTATGCTGGAGAGACTGATGAGTAGAGGGCCGAAAAAAAAAGTTATAGCAGATAGTTATTTGGATTCGTTACCATCAAGAATGATTATGAAAACCATTTAAGCAGTGAGGTGTAGAGCAGATAAGGAAATTGAGGTTAACCACATTGGATGGAATCAAAGCACTCTTACATACTGGTTAATCCATTAGTTTCCTCTCAGATTAGACAAAGAAATATAGATCTGGATCCTAAAAGAGGAGTAAACCAAAGTGGGAACAGTTAAAAACAGGTCTTTTGAAGTGAAAAGGAAATGTCTAAGGTGGCTGATGTTGAAAGTACAAAGTGCAGAGGACTGAGGGCTTCTGGCTGCCTCGTGGTTTACTTGTGTTGCACCCAGACAATCTACCGCTATCTTGAGGACCAAGGCAAAAGTTTTGTTTCTTCTTGTAGGTGACAGGACAATCTATTCGGAGAAGCAATTGACTCAAAGTTGTTGCTAGGAATCTAAATGTGTGGAGAGATGAAGAAATATAATGGAGAGGCTAAGCTGGCTTCCAGGAACATTATTACCAGTGAGAAAGGAAAAGTGGCCTATCCATTCTCTGAGTTTGAATTTGGCAGGGCTGGCAGGCAGAAGACCCTAGTTTTTCTCTAAGGCTGAATACGCTGACATGGCAGCCACTTGAAGCTGAAACTTCAGATGTTCAAATTTTATTTTTACGTATGTGCTTCTTAAAATCGGCGTTCTTTTCAACCTTAATTTTGTATGTTGACATTTGAAGAAAAACAAGCTTCCTTCATTTCTTCCTTCCTTCTTTTCTCCTTTGATTTGTGCAATACAGAATCACCACTCCTGACAACGACAGATAAATTTCAAATTCTGGGTTGAACAGTTATTGTCTCAAGTGTTTTATTCATGGGCACAATATGCAAAATGTGAGTAGTTTTTCTTATTGTGAGAAAGTAATGTCATGTTCAGAACTGCCAAAGTTACTTGAATTTGACTTAGCTGTTTTTTTTTCAGGTGAGCCTAGAAATGGAAAATTGAAAAAAGCTGCTACATGTTAAATACACAGCATACCTGTAGTTTTAATTCTTTTAGGTCAAAAAATATTCAAATGCATTCACAGTATTTTTGATTGAAAGAATTTGTAATTGGATTTCCAAACATGCTGCTTTCATCTTGGGCAGTACAATATGCACTTTGATAATAACATGGCTATGTCATTAGAAAGAAGTCCATTTACTAGTTTAGGCATAAAATGAGATACAGAAGAAGACAATAAAACACTTTCTAACATAATGTACCTTATTTTTTATTGTATTCAATAGAGGAATGATGAATAAGTAATCTCATAAGTGCATTGGAAATATACCTTGGCTGATCTCTTAGAGGTGTTGAGATTTCACTGCTGTTGAGATTATTCATATTGTCGCTTTAATTTCTAATAAAGTGCATAGAACTTCATAATCTATCAAAATATGTGTCCACAAGCTGCTTAGATCATCTGCTGAAAGAGGCAAACTTCCACACTACAAAAGTAATGCAAGACAGGAAGAAATGAAATTAAGTGAAGATGAAAAGTAACATCTTCAAAATGACATTTTTTTTATTATTATAAAGCCCTTAAATTATAATTTCATTATTTTCACTTATTCACACTCTTTTACAGGTAGTTGAGCAATATATCTATAAGCTGTTCTGGGCATTAGTTACATTTTCCCTTATGTTTAATGTTATCTCATGCAAATTAGATCTGCAGCGCACTAATCTGGCCCAGGTAGTACGTCACTGTTTGAATTATTTTATCCACCCATTACTTCTTTTTTCTCTTTCTGTAGCATTTATGCAATTACCAGTGCTAGTGGGATTCTCCCCTCCCTCCTTCCATGAAATCAGAAAAAATTAAATCTAAGGAAGCGAAATAAGGTTTACAATTTTTCTAGCTTTTTTCCTTAGGAGAAAGGAGCATTATTTGCTTTTAAGACATCCACATTTTTAAAATTTAATATCAGAACATAAGTAATTTTCATGATAATAACACTTATTATGTTTATAGGAAATTCTTGAAAGTAAGTGATTTTGCAACCTCAAAGGTAATAACAAAAAGAGTGGAGCAAAAGGTGTGTAGTTCTTTCTCTGGACTCTCAGCATTTCATACAAGCAGCTCTGCATACTCAAGAATAAAGACATTCATACGACTAGAAGAGTATCTAAGCAGATTTGTTTTGAATTTTTTTTATTCGCGTCTCTTTAGAAGCACGTCTTTGTAGAAGTACATTTGAATGATGTACTCCATTAGAAAAAGTATCGCAAAATAGAACTTGGCAATTGTTCTAATTCCTGAAAACATGTATTGGTATTCATCTTTCTTTTTGTGTTAATAATATCCTTTCCCTAGATATAATGAAACACTGAAAACAATTGGCAATTCATTTTGCACATTGAACTTTTCTTTGTTTGATGCTAAGCTGATGTTCAAAGTTCCACTGACTAAAACACAAACCTTTCTGAAAGCAGTACTTTCTTCTGAAAAGATTTATTTTGAAACCTTAATGAATCAGGCAGGGATTTATTGTACAATCGATTGCCAAATGAAATCTTTGACAGCTCCAGCTTTTTTTTTTTTTTTTTTTTTTTTTTTAGTAACTAAAAGACTAACTATGAATTTGGTTTTAGAATATGAAAAAACACAAACGCATCATGTACTGCAAGAATTTTAAGTGGAAAGTATCTGTTACTATAATGGTTCATTAATAATAATTTATTACTCATACATCAAAGATATCACTATTGGATTTCAATGCTGTCATCCTAGCTCTTGCTATAAAGAGTTGAGTACTGTACAGATAGCCAATGATTTCCTAATGATAGCCCTTCTGAAGAAATCAAAGATACCATAGGTTTCAAGTCTTGTGCCAATAATATCTTTTATTCACAAAAATTATTTATTTTAAATCAAAGTGTTTTCAGATAATCTTTGTTGAAATTGTTTTAATTCTGAAAATATTCAAAACTAAATAAAAGAGAGAGAAGAGAGATTTAGGTCAGTAAAATGGAACAACAGTAGAAACTTATTAATTTTAGAGTCTAAACACTCTTCAATAATTAGTTAGTGTTATAAAATAAATATATATTTTTCCTTTTTTTTTTTTTTTTCCTGAATGACGATGAGGTCAGTTACTTCTCCAGGAGACCACATTGTAACCTTCCAGTACTTGAAAGGAGATTACAAGCAAGAGAGGGGACTACTTTTTACATGGTTTGACAGTGAAATGACAAAGGGAAATGGCTTTAAACCAAGAAAGAATAGATTTAGGTTAGATGTTAGGAAGAAATTTTTTGCTCAGAGAGCAGTGAGACCCTTGCACAGGCTTCCCAGAGAAGCTGTGGGTGCCCTGAAGGGCCCAAGGCCAGGTTGGGTGGGGCCCTGGGCAGCTGAGCTGGTGGGGGGCGACCCTGCCCATGGCCAGGCTGTTGGAACTGGATGGTCTTTAAGATCCCCTTCAACTCAAACCATTCTGTGCTTCTATGATTCTATGACTCCCAGCACTCATGCTGGTTCTGCAAACATTTAACTCTCTTCATTCTAAAAATTCCTCTGTTTCAGCTGGTCTGATCTTGATGTGACTGGAGACATTTTCAGGTCTGGAACTATGTCAAAGTGATGTAGAATACAAGATAGAGAATCAATCTGTAAGTAGATGAGTATTTTTTACTGAATTTTATTTTTTTCCTATATATTTAAAAAAACGTAGTTTGTCATAAGAACAGGATGATTGATGTTCCACTGCTCCCTTTTCCCAGAGAGAGAAGCCATCATCTGTTTGGCTTTGTTCCGTGGTTTATTAAATCTATGGAGCATGTACTGAGAGGGTCAGGATTTTTTTTTTCCCTCCCCAAATTCCACGGGAGATGACCTCACATACAGAAATACTTCAGGCATTTATTTTCTTTCTTTTTTTTTTTTTAATTATCATTCATATTTTGCTAGAAGAAAATAATCTCTCTAAGAGAACTGGCTTACATGCTTAGATGGGCCAGAGCTAAAATGATGTGCTGTGGTGCATGCTACAGTCTGCAAACAAGAAGGTTAAAATTTCTCTGCCAGGTACAAAAATTTTAAAAATAAAACCCCACAGCATCAGATTCTCCAAACCTGCCTGCAAGAAGAATGAGCAAAGGAATTCTGTGTTCTCAGTCTTGTTGGCTTTCAAGAAATTTTGGATAGCTAAGGGAAAATCTAAGACAAAGTTGTGCTGCTGGTGTTATACTGGGCCTTGAAGAGGGCTTGTGACAAGGACTGAGAAACAGTAGGCTCTATTTCATGCCATGATACATTAAAAGAACATCCATTGGAGGATCCAGTTCATAGAGAATCAAAAAGATCAAGCTAAATTTGATACTAACCAGCATAGCTTCATAGAAAATAGATCTGTTAAACAAGATCTGTGTTAAACAAGCTTGCTTTTACTTTTTGGTGATGATAAATTTGGTTGATAAGGTAAATTAATAGATGCACGTAGGCATTTAAAAGTTATTTGACATTATACAACATGCTGTTTTGATTTAAAAAAAACCCCATAACAAACCTATTGCTATACCATGTCAATAAAACACATGTTAGATAGATTAAAATCTGGTTAGCTGGCAGGTAACACAGGTAGTTGTCAATGGAGAGACATCAGTGAGCATAGATGTTTCTCATGAGGTTCTGCAGGGACACATATTGTGCTCAGCACAGTACAAACACCTTCCTTTGTGTTTACAAAGTTAAAACAAGGTTGCTTCTGCTTGGTTAACAGAATGGTAAATAATTATGAGGACACTGTAGTTTTGTTTAAAGACTTTGGCTCTTGCTGACCAGTTTATCTTGATTTCTTTTTTTTCTCTATGGGGAGCTACCTACTGGAACTGTAGTGCTTTGTGACAGACATCCATAGTCACAGGAGATCAAAGTAGATTACTGAAGAGCTCTGACTTTAAATTCTATGACTATATGAAGTGGTGATGTCTCTGTGTTAGAACACACAATGAAACGAGGTTAATGGCTTGGTGGGAGGATTTATGGTGGAACATGAAGTGTGGGGATCTGTTCATATTCAGCATAGATATGAGCAGTTGGTGGGTTTTATATTTGATTGAGTCAGTATTTGTGAAGAGAAGGGTAGGTACTGGAAGAATGATACCCTGTCTGTATAGTCAAGAAAATGCAATGTAGAGATGACTATACCAATGGCTCAAGTCTTTATGATGGTTATGACACATAGGCAGCAACACTTTTTGGAGATCCTTGGTGTGGATTAGGTACACCTCAGCTGTATTCATCCAGTATATCACCTTCACCAATAAGCTTGCCTCAAAGTAGTCAGTCTCCATTTTGGGAGGATATATTGTTGTCATTATAATGCTGGAACTGGAGGTGACTTATATTCAGCCGGTGCAGTGAGCTCTGTGTTCCTGGTTTTGGGGTTAAGACAGACAGATTACATATGAACATGTCCATAACAGGCTTTTGTGTTCATCAGCCAGTTTACCTCTGAGATGAAAAAGCCAGATCTGCAGCCCTTTCTGGAACACTATGGTACTGCATAGCACAGTGACAAGAAATGCATTCTGAGACAAATGAACTACCATTTATAGTTCTTTGTGATAGTGGTTTTAACTTTTCATTGTTTGACAATGCTCTTAAGTAAACAGCATTTAAAGGAGAATATTAGATATTTCTCCTTTTACTGGGGTTCCTTTAACTTTTTATTTATTGGGTCTGCGTGGGGTCAAGATTATGGTATGACATGGTACAGTATTGTGTTGATGGTAATTTTCCTATATTGACAACATCAAATAGAAGACAACCCTTTTGCAGTAAGGCTTCTAGTTTTCTGTAGTTGTAGTATAAGTCCTGAGACATATTAATTTACAAAGAAATAGATCAAGACAGGTTTTTTTTTTGTAATTATTTTATTTATTTTTATCTGAAACCATTCCCATAACTGGAAGGAAGGACAACATTTTGAGAGGGTTACCTTTTGTTTTTTAAATGATGGCAAAGGTCTTAGAAGTTTAAGAAAGGTATTCTTTTCCTCTAATATATTAACCTGCATCAATATTTCAGATCTGTTTATTTCCTTACTCTATGTCTCACATGTATTGATAGAAACCATCCTTTATCACATTCTTCTCTTGATACAAAACGCACAAAGGCCATGAATATTTTCAACAAATAAAACAGATGTGTCTTAGCATGTTAGTTTATTAAAAACTTTAAAAATATAAGCACTAAAATAGAGTCTGTTAAGTATGTTGTTGTTCAAGAGCAGAAATTTCCACTGATTCTCAGTACTAAGCATTATGTCCTTCACCTTCTAATATATTTGAACAAGCTGAAGGAAATATACTTTCAGAAAGCTTATGGATCAAACTAGACT
>PPHD01007917.1:0-11000 GCA_002909625.1 Bambusicola thoracicus
TGGGAGAAAATGAAGATTTTTTTTCCATGCTCTCCCAATTTTATGTGGACATTTTTTTCTATGACTTTGATAAAATAACTTAGAAAGTGAAAATGCCCTCTTCTTCCCATCAGACTTGTTACATGGGGCTGGAGTTGCAGCCTCTGCTTAAGCAAAGTTTCTTAGGGACACACCTGCATGGGATACAGGACAAGTACTGAGTGCTGCTACCTCTGGTCAATTTCTCTGGATTTTCTTGAAAGAAGCAAAAAAAAAAAAAGTGACCTGGGTGCCTGCTGCTTGAGATTCCACTTACAGGAACCAGCATTAGCAAGGACAGCAGCAGTCTTTGATAATCAGAGGCCTGAGAAGAAAATTCTTTCAGAGAAACCACGTCTCATTAAAAAAGCTATTTTCAGAAGGGCTAGTGCCTATTAGCCAGCTAGGGAAAAATGGCTATTACCTGAAGAAAAGCAGAGCTCCAGCATTTGCTATGGGCAGAGGGAAGGAACAGGGAAAGAAGGGACAGTCATGTTCTTTCATGCTTTTTTTTGTGAGCATGTGAATTCCAATAAAAGTGTCCTATAAGAACTCTTAACTGTCTCAGAGCATCCTAATAAAAGTGTCTTCGGCAGTGTACACACCCTACACATGGGCATGAACTCAAGGAGATATGATGCAAAGCTGGCTCCTCCAGTGAGTCCTTAGCATTAGTCATGATGCTTGTGCTGTCATGACATACTATCAACTGTACATCAGAAAAGTGATAAAGGCAGGAAAATTTATTTAAAGGCAAGTGCCTGTGGTCTCTTCATGCTATTATCAAGGACTGACAGTATACACTTACGGAAACCACACAAGTGATGGCATGCCTCTACATATCCTTACAGAAATTATTCAGTGGTGGTGTTCTCTGTGGCTGAACTGCCATGCTGTTCTGCAGCACAGGGAGGTGATGTCAGCAGGTCACAGCAGGAGAGCCTGTGCATCACAGAGTACCGCGTGCCCAAACACGCTGCAGGAGTTCATGCTCATATGAAGCAAGAACTGCAAAGTTATTAAACAAGTGGCATGTTCAGGGCTCCTGAAACTAAGAAATAATAAAGGCTGCTGCTGGGCTCACTCCCAACAGCTCGAACATCTGGGACCCTTAGCAATGGGTGACTAAAGGTTTGAGTCGCTTGCTGAGCTGGTGACAAGGATCCAGTGTGTATGAGAAGATCCAATTATCAGCTGGCCCCATTTTACTTACGATCCATAAGTTGATGGCAGGGACCTGGCAGTCAAAAATTAGGGTGTCAAATATGGAACTACTGAAAAGCTTTGTTTACTTAAATTTCACTTTGAATTCTGTCCATGGCACAAAAACTGATTTTCCTACCATCACTATCTTATTCCCGACCCACCCCAAAATCTAGTTATTGGCTATTTTCACGTGTGTTTTTACCTGAAGATTTTTGTAGTGGACAGTACTTCTGCAGTGATTTGTCTTTGCCGTCTCTTCATTTGTGTAGAAGAGTCCACAGAGCTTGCAGTAAAACCCAGTTCTAGGCACCACGAATTCCACGCCTATTGAGAAATGCTGCATTACCTTCACATGTCGGTTGTAAACCTTCCCCTCCAAAATAAGCTAGTTAAATGACATAGATACGAAGACTGATCCAGGATTCATAGAATGGCATAGGTTGGAAGTTATCTTAGATATCATCAAACTCCAACACTGTGCCATGGGCAGGGCAGCCAACCACCAGGATCAGGTGCCCATGGCCCCATCCAGCCTGGCTTTGAAGCCCGAGCTGCAGTATAAAATCCTGTGCATTGCAAATGCACCTTGCACTTCTCTCATAGATATCATACACATGGACCTTCTTCTCACAGAATATTGGCTAGAAATCTCACTATGTAACCTCAAGAGCTAGAACAGCTATAGTAGTTATTAGCAGCAAATTCACACTGACATCATGCAAATTACTCTTAAAAGATGCATTCTCCCAAGTGTTTTACTTATGATCAGTGTTTACACAGTAAAGCGAATACTTTTTGTAATACTGGGAGTATAATCACCACTTTTATGACAGGCACTTTTTAAAATTACTAAGTATTTTTCATACCATATGTCTTAAGAGTTCAGCTCTCTAATTCCTACAGAATTTCCTGGATGATCTTTTTGCCCTCAAGATCTCTTGACTTTGATCAGAGTTTCTATCTCAGCCTCACCAGGTACTTGAATGCACTGTGCCTGTGGGGGGGACACAAGACTAAACCATGCTAGTTTGCTCTTCTTTCTGATTAGTGCAGAGATTCCTTGCATCAGGCTCAGGTCTGAGACAAAGAAGCCCAAGGGAACTGATTTCATCAGTGACATTAACATCTTTTGCTATTCATCTGGAAAGAAATCAGCAAAGGTCTACAACGAAAAGCTTGTTTCTTTCATCAGCTCCCCTTCTGTCCTATACTCTCCTCACATCTGTTCTGAGAAATAAATATAGCAAGTAGCCTTAAAGTGACATCTTGTTGTAAGTTCTAGGAATTGCAGTCACCCTCGGCCTGAATGTCCCAACGTACCCAGGGGAATGCTGAGCTCGGTGAAGACGTCTTCTTGTTCCCAGCCTGCCGGAGAGTGCCTCCTCCGAGACTCTACTTCTGGGTATTCGAGAGATCTCATCTCCAGGTACCTAGAATCTGCTTAACAAATGAATACATGTATTGAATGAAAACAGTTTATTAGTTTAAACAGACATCTGTAGAATTCTTAGAACACTTTATGGCTGGAGCTATGAGTGAAGCTCTTCCATTCAAATAAGATCCAACTCAGTGCTACTTCAACAGCTGACACAGTTAATTCCATTTCTTCCAGATCATTTTTCTATTTTTTCATATCATTATTTTTCATATCATATATTTTTCATATCATGCTCTCTATGTGTTGTGTTTTTTTAATGTATATTTTAGATTCTAAACAGATCCATAATATTACACATGCCTCCAGGCCAAACACGGTTGAATTGCAGCCCCGTAGCCACCTATGGCATCGCGTGACGAGGGATGGAGCTGGGCTGGCACATGGGCAGCACCTGCTGCGAGCAGCTCCCCTGCTGCATCCCCTCCCACAGCAGGACCCCCATGGCACTGCTGCCATCTTCTTCCTGGAGCCACTCTTCTCCCCTCCTCAGCTCCCCAAGGGATGGATTCTGCTTTATGGCTCCTCCTGGCTATTGGGAGGTTTTGGCTTCTGGCCAGGAAGGAGAGGTTGGATTCCTGCTGACCAACATCAGTGGACTCAGACAAGATTTTTTTTTTTCTTTCTCCACAGAGCAACAGAGTTGCAGATAAACTGTTGTAATTCCTACTCTTCAGTTCTTACATCGAGGAACCAGTTCCCTTAACCTGATGGAATTCCCACTGCATTGCAAATTTCACCAAGATAAGGGCTACATTTTCTTACAAAACAAATAAATTTCTGCCCAAACCAAACCTTTCCTGCCTTTCAAGTCTGCAGTTCAAGGTTCTGCAATTTCTGACTATGCAAATGAATTCTCCTTCGTAATTTTAAATGTGCATATCACATGATTTAAAAGAAAATAATAAAAAAAACCTGACTGATTGGCTTTCAAGTTAACTTTTAAGACCATTCCAAGTTTCCAAATATGCTGAAGAGATCCTGAAAAACTTAAGAGCTTCAGTTGGGTATTCTTAAAACACCCATGGCCTTTCTGGCAACTTAAGTCTCACTTTGGTTGATTTCTGGGCTTTTGAGCTGGCAGCTGCATTTGCAGAGAGCCTAGAGCTTTGCACAGCAGCTACCACATCCATGGCAGATATGTGGGACGCATGCTCTCCAGGAGTTTCCAGGCTCCCTGCTGGCAAACTGAGATGCTGGAAACATCAAAAGCCTCTGCTACTGGAGCTCGATGCCTGTGAAGTGGGCAGCCAGGGGAGCCAAGCTTGCCATCTCCAGTTGCAGGGCACGGCATGGCAGATTATCTCCAAGTACACAAAGCCTGGAAAGCTGTCTTCAGGCCAGAAGGCAAGTACTGAAAGGTGAACCAGTTTCAAGTCTGTTCAGGAGGGGAAAGTCAGCTCAAGATCAGATACTCACACCAAATGTTCTGCAAGAAAACGGTACTCATAAAACTTGCAGCAACCTCTGCTCACAAACCCTTCTCCAACACACAGGCTCCAGTAGCAACCAAAGAAGAGCATTCCTGACCTATACGGTCTATTTCATTTTCCACTTCCACTCCTTATGCACTACGCTTTTGCTCAAATTTCATTTGAAAGCGTGACAAGGAGCCAACCTCCATTTCAGACATTGAAAATCTCTTTTTTTTTCCTGACAGTAAAATATTAATAGACAGCTACGATTACATTTATTGGCACTATCTCACAGCATGTCCTGTCAGCTATATGAAAGGCAGAACGCAGTAGATAACAGGAGGTGATAAGTCAAGTCCTGACAAAAGGCACATATTTGTATGAACAGGGACTAAGAAGTAGCAATCTGCAGATGATTTCCATGTTACTAATGCCTCAGTACAGTGTGTAAGAATACCCACCTTGTCCAGGAGCCAGCCAGACATTACAGATACTTTTCTGTTGACCTTCAGTGACTGTCACTCATTTCATTGACAATTCAAAATAAATTTAGCAGAGCACTGAAAGCGCTCAGTTAAACTCATGTGAACTTTGACATGACAATTATAGCAGCTTATGCCTTTCAGAAAGCTTGCAAGCTGCTTATCATATTTCATTTACACTATTCAGCTAAGAGCCTCTAATGGTTTAGCTTGGCAGAAGGCACCGGAGTTCTTTTACTGAGCTGCTCCAAGGACAAGACTTGATACTATTAGCAACATTTACTCTTGTTAGCAATAAATTTCAGCCCACTGTCAGAGAATAACATGCAAGGCTCCCCGCTGGCCGAAAAGAGAAAAGCAGTAGTTACCCTCTGGACACTCTTGGCTTCCACGTCTTGTTTCTTCACTAACATTTTTTACAAGCATTTCCATAACTTCTCTGCTTTCAGCTCCTTGTGATCCCATCTGTTTGTAATCATCTATAAATGCATCGGGGAACTGGAGAGCCTCTTCTTTGAGCTGAACAGAAGGTGTATGCTGATCTTCAGGCTCTAAATGAGTGTCAGAGCCTTTATCATTTTTTACTTCCTTCTGCTGGTGATCAGACTCCTTAGCAGACTGGTCTTCTTGCGACTCCTCTGGCTTCTGCTCAGGGTCCAGATTTAGGCTTGATGCTTCAGTTACAGCATCATCATTATCATCCTCCTCGTCATCCTGACAGATGCTAGAAGCTACACTGCCCTTTGCTGACCTGAAGTTTGTTTCTAAAGGTTTATGGGTAAATTTCTCTTCATCCCTGGTTAAGCGGCTATGATCGTTTTCCAGTTCTAACACGGTTGTCATACAGGAACATATTTCTGTAGCAGCTTTACTTTTTTGATCAACTGGTACAATTTCTTCAAGCTCAGTTATATCAGGCTCCATAATTAGATCATCTTCTCCCACTTCATCTACTGTCACTAATTCCTCCATGTTAGCAGGATACCAGGTCTCGCCTTCTATCTCACTTCCACTCTCCCAGTCTTGGTCCTGTCACAAAGATGTAAAAAAATGAGAGATCAGTGGGCTTTGAACATCTGTAACCAGGAAAAATTTTGATCTGGCCATGCCTAACCCTTCTTGTGTTTTAGTTTCAATGGATGGCATGCCTCGATGCTATGATTTTAAACTTTATGCACACATATACAAGTGGCATTTTTATAATGACAATATGAACTTCACTTTTGGGAGCTTCTATAACTGCCTTGGAGATTGCAGTCTCTCCAGTCTCCCACTCCTCTCTTTTCTGTAAGCAGAAGAACAATGCACAGCCTGTCATACACCTTACAACACGTGTGACTCTGCTACATGATCCCCAAGGAAACTACCCTCTCCCTTTCCTCTACTTCTGTTCCAGAGCAGCCAGAAATAGGAACCACAGTGTGAATACACTGAACACCACTCCAGCCCCTGTGGCTTTGACTTTTCTGGATTGAGTCCTTTAAATTCTTATGGTGACTGAGAAAATGAGGCTACCCTCTGTAGCCATTTCCTTCCACCTGCAAGAGCCCTCTGCCAGAGACTGTGTTGGCAGAGATTGGCTAGACCTTAAGAAAAATCAGTTTTACAGTTATATTCCAAGATTTATAATCTGATATGCTTCACGTAGGAAATTACAGACGTGTAGGATGCTCATACTATAGTGCTGGACTTAAGAAGTATCCGAATGTTAATGTACATGCTCCTTTTCATACATAATTGGTGCAGTTTAGATTTTTAGCTCTCAGAATCATTGTGAGCACATAATCTGTTAATAATCTGTATTCTCCTCCCGTTTGGCCATTTGCACACTTCCCCTCCTAGAATCCTAAAACAGCAAGAAAACTCTGGGAGTTGACACTGTTCTTGCCAGGAGATCGGTTTTCTACAGCAAGAGATATCAATAGCTTCCATATCTGATCATCAACCCATGACCCTACAGATATGAAGCTGGAGGAATTCCAAGGACATTGCTGTTCCCAACTGTGATGCTGCAGAAGGGTTGTTGTGAAGACACTATTTAATTAAAACCAGAAGCAATCAGAAGAGGCTACTATCTGTAGACCATCTAAGGCCAATGTTCTGAAAAGTTTTCATCATTAGTCGTCCCCCTCCCCCTGCCCCCCTTCTCCACCAACTGACTGCATCTCCTATTTTTGGGCACGGTTCACAAAGTTACATGGTTCACTCGGGCATACATTACAGCTGTCAGTGCCAAGGGCTATGCATGCAAAGCAATGTACATCGGCAAAGAGCAACTAAAAAAAGAGTTCTGGAGACTTCGGGAAAAGGTCAAGATAAGGCAAGTTAAATTAGACATCTCCCTTCAGTTGCCCCTCTACACACCCTTCCAGTGGTCTTTAATATTTCACTTGGGAGAATGGACTACCAAACTTGGGTTTTCACTTATTTTATCATGGAAGCTGTATCAACAATGTGTCACCAACCTTCTCTTTTCTTGTGTTTTCCAGCGTCTCTCCAGATTCCCCTCCTTGTTTATCAGCTGAAGGTGAGCTCTTCTCTGGATCTTGCTCCTCTTTACCAAGCTAAAATAGATACAACATATACACATATAGCAATACACAGTGGCGCTCTATTATGTTTCTATTTTGGGTTTAGGGAAGCAAAGTCACTCACAAGGTCACATTCTTTATTTCTAACGTTTATGCAAGTCAACAGGACTGTGGGAAAAGACCCAAGAATTGGATTGCATTGGAGAAGCTGCACAAATAAGAATGATGAAAAAGAAACTGAAACAAAACTAAAGACATGTAATTTATATCATAGAGATGAGAGTTGGAGACAAGTGGAGAACAATCTGAATTCATTAAAATTTCCAGCCTCCATTCCCCTGATCTTTACCCACGTCTGTTATTCTTGGCTCAGATATGGTAAAGAGACCAGCAGTGTTAAAACCCTACAAAAGACGTTAACTGTTTTGTTTATTGATGCAGGATCAGCTGAGAATGTGACTACTTACACCGCTGATACTTTGGAAGAACAAAGCCACAGTATTACCTGGCACTTATTAAAAGAGGGGTGGAACATGAGTATGTTGAGTTCAAGAGCATTCAAACTTACTTCTGCCCTTTCAAATACATTATTATCAGGAGTCCCTGGGGAGATGTGCCTTTCACCAAGCCAGCTTAAAATGCCTTGAAAACATGCAGAGGGGCGTGCAACACTGATGATTCAGGAAGCTGCCTGACCTTTCTGTAAGTGAAGGAAATCTCCCAAGGAACCATCCATCACAGTGAAATATCAGCCACAGGAGAAAGATGACAAAAGGTGGTTACAGAAGCACATTTCTGTGGCATGAGCTAGCGCTGCTGCCCATTACAGAGGTTAGCTGAGTTACAAATCCAGATATTTCCACCAACCTTGCCACCACACAAGAAGAACAAATGCAAAGGTCAACTAAAACTAGTCAAAGATAGCTCAAGCAGCACAAAGCCATGCACTAGAGATGGACCCCTGGTCAGTGAGGAAGCTCTGCAGCCTCCTGCACTGCGTCCTGGTGAATGGATGGAGGCCACGTAGCGCTCAGGGACTGGGGAAAGCAAGGTGGCCACGAGCCAGTAATCATAATCCTTTAGGGAGGGAATATAATCATGGGCTGTACTGATACAAATGCCATATCCTGATCTGTTGCTCCTGCCCACTCTTTCCTAGTGGAGAATCAAACCCACAAACACCACCACTTCACTGACTGGGAGTATTTCTGCAGAGATCCCATAACTTTACAGATGAGCTGATTCAGTGGTTCTACCATGGGAAGGCACTCCTTCAACACGTTGAAGTGGGCAGTGTGAATTATCCCTGCTGCAGATGACCTCACATTTAGAAGACACCAATTGCTGTACTGAGCTGACCGAAAGAAAATGTTCCTTATTGAAAGTTCATTCCTCATTTTAGCAGTATAACAACCTATAGCAATAGCAGCATAATTACATATATCGTGCATCTCTGTAAAATTCCTAGACAACTTAACTCCTAGATAATTTGATTCTTATCACAGGCAGCGGAAGAAGGTAACAATGCAAAGGAAGCAGCCATGGGGCGTTTAGCACAGGTTTGGAAGACAGAACAGCAGATCAATTGCCTCTGCACAGGCAACCCACATGCAAACAGTACAACCCACATGCAAACAGTAGATGTTCATTTGGTTTTGTTTTCAGTTGTCTCTTCCCCTCACTGTTTACCCAAAAGGTCTGCACATGGCAGAGAAAGATGACATCCACGTACTTAACGCTACAACAGAGTAACAGATTTGCATAGATCTGGGCAAAGACCCGGATGAGGTAACCTCCCATGATCTACTCTAGGAATATATTCCCTAACCCCATCACGGCAAAACATTGCATATTACCAGCACCACACCCCAAAACAACTAACCTAAAATACTTCAGAAAATATACTACATCAGCATTTACCTATTTCTTACATACAGTTTGGGATCTCTATTTACCTTATTCTCGGGAGGTTTGGTTTCCTTCACATCACTGCCTTCAGCAACAGCATCTTCTTCTTGGTCTTTTTCAGCTTTCTTCACTTTATTCTTATCACTTTGTTTCTGCCTGGAGCTCTCAGAGACTTTGTTATGCTTCTGTTCGGCCGTCTCCTCCCTAGCAGCGTCCTCGCTGTAAGAATGCCTGTGTTCCCTGAACTTTGCCTCTTCCTTTCTCTTAGATCTCCCCGAAAACTCCTGCCTCTGAAATTTGTCAGACTTTGACTTAGAGGCTTTTCGGTAGTAGTCATCTTCCCTGCTCTTGTAGCCAGACAAAGGGTGGAGGGAGCCAGGAGAACCACTCCTTACATATTTTTCTCTGTGCCCTCTGCCTCCTTCAATCCGTTCATCCAAGTCAAATTTGTCTAGCTGTCGGGAATAATGTTTCCTCTCGTGTACCCACGTGTCAGTCCTGTCTCTCTTCTCATCCCCATTCTCTCGCCATTCTCTGCTTTCTCTTTCTTCTTCCCGTCGAGAATACGGGGACTGATCCCACGACTCTCTTCCATTTCCCCAATCGGTCCTGCTGGTCCCCATCGGGCTGCGGGGTGAACTGCAGGAAGTAAAGCTGGGAGTGTGGGATCGGGGCGACAAGGAACGGCTTATGGGGCTGCGAGAGCGGGGCCTCTCTGTGCCATACCTGCTGCAGAGGGAAAAGGCAGCTATCACTGGCTGTAACAGTGGGCTGCTGAGGTCTTGTGCACTGCAAACACATTGGGACTAGCCTGGTGCCTGCACCCTTGAGGCCCCAGGCCCGTCACAGACATGCACTGCACAGATCTGTCTAGAATATGTTCATTTGTTCTCAAAAACATCTCCTAGGTGTTTAACACTGAGACTGTATGTACTAATACCCTTGCAATAATCCTACCATTAGCTAGGTTCTAGTTAGCTAGACAAAAATGAAAATGATAAACTATTTAAAATAGATATTTTAAGGCTCTGATTCTTCTCCAGCTTTGCTGGGAGGTCCAGAAAGTACTAACGAAGCCAGACAGATCAGAAATATACCAAACGTATTCCTCCGCTCCAGTGTCACTGCAGCTTCAGCCTTTATGCTTCTCGCTATGGAGAGTGGAGAGGGGAATGGCTTCATTTGCATGTTCTTCATGTGTCAGGCATATTTTCTGAGTCATCATCATCAGTAGTAGTGAGACTATTTGTCTTCTTAACAAGTACAGTTTTTCCATCGGAGCTCACTACATATGTTCTGCATTTACTATTGTACCCACTTACATTTTTACAGTGATTTGGAATGCAATCCAAAATAAGAAAGGCAACAGGATACTCAAGGGAAACACACAAACTATGCTCATTACACTTTACCTGTCTGCCTCACGCAGCAGGTCCCTCTCCCTCTGTGAGTGGATGTCCTGGATGATAGCAGCAACGTTCTTACCTGGTTTCTACATCAGACAAAGACACTGTTAGCACGCTGCGCTGCTCTCCAAGCTATTATACAAGATTTGCCCTTTAAGAAACAGCATGCATGCATCATTCCGTTACACTAATGAGAAATATTTGGTTGCAGTGTTCTGGTTATAGTCTTTTCTGCAACTGGTATCTCAATAGCATGATCAAAGCAGTAAAATGAGACAAATGGAAAATTTGCTTGTAGCACTATCTGCTCATAATCGGCTTCTGGAAACTTGGCTTTGAAAAGCAGCTTGTACTTCCTTGATACACACTGCAGAGTATATAACTGGATGTAAGATGACACATATCAGACCCTTGTTCTAATACTTGAACTAAACAGATGCATCAGCCTATCGTTTCTTACCCTAGGAAAGAGCTGCCTTAATTCCATACTACAGTAAGGCTCTAAAAGACTATGTTCAGACATGGGAGTTACAGAAAAGGTAAGTGCAAGAAAAATGTGTGCAAGAACTGGTGATTACTTGAGGTTCAGGATCACCTCC
>PPHD01007917.1:11030-22402 GCA_002909625.1 Bambusicola thoracicus
AAGGTAAGTGCAAGAAAAATGTGTGCAAGAACTGGTGATTACTTGAGGTTCAGGATCACCTCCAAAAGATGCATGACTCCAGGCTGGAGTGTGTGCAAACCATCAGCCACGTGGAGCATGCACAACTGAGCAATGTAATCATGCAGGAACTCAGAGCAGTTCAGAGTGATAAGTAACTCATGCACGTTCCCCTTTCATATCACTGTACTTTTGTTCATTAGTTTGTTTTTAACAACGAAAAGATGCATGACTCCAGGCTGGAGTGTGTGCAAACCATCAGCCACGTGGAGCATGCACAACTGAGCAATGTAATCATGCAGGAACTCAGAGCAGTTCAGAGTGGTAAGTAACTCATGCATGTTCCCCTTTCATATCACTGTACTTTTGTTCATTAGTTTGTTTTTAACAACGAGAAAGAGTTTTTGCTCATGAAGAGAAAACAAATTCCATGATCTGAGAAACTGCCAGTGGAACTGCTGAAAATCTTCCTGAAATCCCACACTCCTGAGTAAGTCCACACAGCCTTCGTGTTAAGATGTGCAGCCTCCACCACCTTACTCTGCAGTGCCTCAGTACCACAGTAACAAAGAATACCCTGCTTTGTGGAGTAGCAGTTCCTTCAAGTCTCCTCTTACTCGTCTTCCCTTAATGCTCATAAAATGCCTCTTAACTTGAAACACTACAAAGTTATTTTATACAATTATTGTGCTGTGTTGGGATAATATAAGGCTTTTCAGCTCTTCACTGCTGATTCCAGTCCAAGTCTACATGCAGAAAGCCTATTCCTTTAGCATTACATACAGCAGAACAGAGGCTGCCATAAATATGCTCTCAAGAGTACTGGTTTTTGGAGATCACTTAGATGTCCACATCAAAAGTGCCAGAGAAAGGCTACAGAAAGTCCAAAGAACAAATATTGATCTGTTCTAATTCTACGTATGTGTATACACACACACACACATATATATATATATAATGTATGTATATATTAGGTTAGGTCACTGTCAAGACAGAAAAGCTAATCAGGATGATGCTTAGTCCTGCCATCACTGCTCAGCACAGAGACTGCATTATGTCTCCAGTGTGCAAGCAGTGAAAAGCAGTGCCCTAGGCCCAGTGCTTGTCTAAAAGGATGGCACTCCCTTATTTTTGCTGACATGTGTTATCTTACACACAGTTTTATGCCTTAGTTCAACCAAGTAGTGCGGGCTGCTAACTAAGTATAATAGATCATTAACATATATTTGTTAATTTATCGTTCTTCATTTCTTTTCCCACAATATTAAAACATTAATTAGAAAACAGCAATCAGAAAGATTTTTAGATGTATTCTCATGGACAAGCTATGGAAACTCATGAATTCTTATCAGGAATCTGATCTTACCTTCAGCTGCAACTCCTTGTATCTTTTAGACATCCTAATAAGTAACTTGTCATCGTTTATCATAGCAGGTTTTTCTTTGTAGTACTGCACCATGGCTTGTGCTGCTTCACTGTAAGCCATTTCCAGAAAGGCCTAGCACAGATGGAGAAAGCTTTAAAATCTACTACATCATTACAAAACAAAGTCTAAGAGAGAAGTAGGGATACTAAGGTGATTGCTCAGTCTCGTCTTAACTAAAAATAATGGAAACAATCCAGCTATGAAAGCTGATATGCAGCTTTAGAAGCTGGTTAAAAAAAACCAAATAACCGGAATCCAATCTTTTCTGATATACAAAAAAAGCCTACCTTCTCCTCACTTCCTCACTGGGGCTTCTACGGGACAAGTAGAGTGTGAGCAGCCAGAACAAAGCGAAGAACTAATAATAATAAAACAATATGAACTAGCATTGGCGTGAAAGATGCCATTTGATGTAACTATGGTTTAACTGTCCAAGGGAAAAAAAAAAAAAAAGCTCAACTGGATGGTACTGACTGCATTTTGAAATGTTAACATTGCTCACTGGCATGGATTCTACTTCCTTCTGCACCGTCTGCTATGGATACATGTGAGATTTTCCAGTCTACCATGCCTACCACCACTGGTAGACACAATCCTGAAGACAGAGCTCTGCTACAACGTGGGGCAGGTGAAAAGACTGCATGGGCACTGTCTCGTTGAGCATGCCAATATGCCTTTATGCCTATTTACAGCAACACTTGTGGCTCCAAAAGCACAGTACCTGATTAGTGGATTTCATGAGGATATAGTTGGTGACCTTCCCAAACGGAAGGCCCAGGTTAATGACATCGTTCTCTGTGCAGCTTCCCTCGGGGAGGTTGCAGATGTGAACAACTCGACCCAATGTAGATTTCCTCTGGGGGAACTGGAAAAAAAGCCCAACTCAAAACCATGTTTTTATCTTAGATATTCCAACCACTAGAAAAAGATCTTACATTTCTGCAAAAGAAAAAAAAAACCCGAAATGATCTGTTCTACACACCTGTTTTTAAGGACAAATATCCTTAATTAAAACCATCCTGATTAAAGCATTTTCTTTCCCATTCATGTGCTGTTTTTAACTGAACTGTGGCTTGCAGTGGAACCCCCATCCTGGGAGAGGATTTACTAGGAGAGATGCTCTATTTCAAACAGGAATAGCGATATGGCTGCAGAAGGTAACTTGCCACATCAAATCTAAGAGAGTGAGGGACTTCGGGGCCCTGGCATATTCCAGCAGAGGTCTGGGCACCCAGCACCAGAGAGAGTTTGGAGACCCCTCAGTGCTCAGACAGATCTCTGCAATGCAGAGGTCTCAGTCATGCCAGTAAGCTCACTGCAGGCCCAGTATCTGTCTGGTACACCAGCCAGCTCCAAGGCTCTTCTGCCAAGTCACGCAGCCTTCACTCTGTCCTTCTGCATCTGCCTGTCCCACTGATGGCTCTGCGCCTTCCCCACACATGAGGGCACCACATATTACTGAGTAAAACACCCTTCACAAGTACTTTGCCAGCAATACACACACACACACACGAATAAAGAAGAGTATTTTCAAGCAGAAGTTCACTGCAGTCCCTGCTGGATTTATGGATGTTAAAAAACAGTTTAAATGACTATAGAGGTCTTCAGGATAGCAGAGATTGAATTCAAACCCTCCTCATGCTCTCATGGAACAGATTGGGCTGGGGGTAAAACCAACAGTGTTCATTCTGCAAGAGGACACCCCAGCTGTACCTGAGGTTGGAACACCTGCTGCTTTCCTCTCTCTTTGCAACACCACACAGTCAGAGACACATTTCTTTTGAGAGCATGCAGACAGGCAGAGGTCCCAGTCTGGACTGGCACATGCACATGCTGTTGGTGCAGCAGTCACTTCCCAAAGGTGGAAGTCTATTCTGGGGTGCTGGGGCAGGTCCCAGAGAGCTGCCCATCTCCCTGATGTGGAAACCAGTCTCTGCACTCCTCATGCAAACAGACATCAGCGTATACCGAGAGAGAAACATAATTTACCTCAGCTAATGACGTGCAAGCCTTGCTCACACAGGATTAAGTCTTCCCAGAATACTTCCCTGTTTATGACTTCCGCTGTTAGGGTTTTATTGAAGAAGTAACTCTACCTTCAGTTAAAATTGTGCCATTCAAGGGAAGATGCAAATCACGTAATCTCATGGGATCAAATTCACCAGAGCCATCACAAATGTTTGGCTTGTCAGCAAGTTCACAAGTTACAGAGCTAATGTTATCTTATTTGCACCTTCATCCCATTACCTTCCCTCCAGGCTTTATCACTTAACCGCTGGTGTGTTTTTGCTGCAGTACCAGCCTGTCTCACACAGCAGTCTGCTATTCAGATCACAGAGACCACTGAGGTGCATAAGGCAAATCAAACAAGTGCCACAGTCCAAACGAAAGTGTTTTCTCTAGCACAAAAATAACAAAAACCTGACCCTGAATAAAGATGGGAGCAACTCAGCTCCACCTGAATAGAAGAGCAGTGATAGCTGAGTGCACCTGGCAAGGCAGCATGTAGCACACATCAGGAGAACACAACCTACAGCTGGCAGGGAAAAAGGAAACCTTCCTGACTGCACAGCAGCACCTCATGTCACCTGGAACCTCCTGTCTGTTTTGTCAGATCTGTTAAGAGATGGTGTGTTAAGCATATATAGGACTAGAAAGACAGCTGTCCCCTCCCTAGGCTCCACGGCCCAGGGCTCAGACATGAACTCAGCAGTACATTAAATCAGATGACTCTAAGACGTTACTACCTCCCCCAAATTGGCAATGGCTTGAATTAAAATGTCACGTCGTAAATCTGCTATAATTCATGACTAAAAGGTGGTCAGACTCTCAGACTGGAATCAGATGAGCTGTACCAGACAATATTCTTGTCAGCTTATTGAAGTTAAATTGGATCCATTCACTAAATGAGCTGTAAAACAGACAGAAAAGGAATATGCAACTTCTATATCCACACTCAGGAAGTTAAAGGAGCTGTGGTATATCCAATGCGGAATGTGATTTTCAGTAAGACTTCACATTTAACTTTCTTTGATGGCTACAGGGATCTACCAGCACAATTGGACAACTATTAAAAAAAATTGTTTGTTTAAAAAAGAAATGGCTGAGTAAATTATTTGCTGCATAACAGCGAAGGGCATCTCATGCAGTTTGCCATACTCTTTCATCAACCTAATCCAGATTATTTTTAACTGCATCTTTTTTTCCTCCCCATTTTTGGGGATCTCTTACTTTTCAAATCTTTTATCCACTTCTTGAGCTTTTCATAACTCTTTCCTAAAGATAATAAGAAACCGACAGTCCCATTCCTCCCCCGTCAGTGGCTTTCCATGTCTGAGGGAAGGCTCGTAGCGCTCTGTTTGCCTTTAGAAGAGGGACTGAGTTATTTGCAGACAGAGAGCATGTATCAAGCTCTCCCAGAAATCTGAACACTTTGTTTATGATTACATGCAGGGTCAAGTATAATCTCCCGCTGCTCAGTTAAATGGCAGCAGCTTAGCTGAAAGTGAATACTGCTGTGCAAAGGTATAATAAATTATAAACCACCTGGGCTGCGGGGGGGAGTGACAGCTGGTAAACTCTAATTTAACACCTCTAATACAGCTCCCTGACCACCTCCCGAGCTTCTGAAGAAAAAGGGGATTTGTAGTGCCCAGGAAAGCCAAAGTTACTGGTTCTTTTATCTCTCTTAGCACCGCAGGTCATTCAGAAGGACTTCTGCAGGCAGCTTAGATGATAAATAGTGACAGATTCTGAGGAGAAACGATACCGGTATTAGCAGTAATTTCATTTGTTGTGAGGTTGACAGACATGATGAAAAGGAACATTCCTCCACAGCCGCCGCGACTCCAACCTTTGACCTTGGAGGCAGCCATCGCAAGCAGCTCTGCTCTTTGCCGCCCTGCACACGTGGTGTCTGTGACAGGCAGAAGCCAAAATCCCTTCCAACAACCCCTGTCATAGCAAAACCCCACAGCACAAAATTGATTGGATTACACAAATCTGGGTGATGTTTTTGTAAGCAATGCCGATGTGAACTGGAGCGGCACAGGGACACAGCTCAGCCCGTCCTTCCGGAGTGCCTGAGCCGACATCAGGATGTGTACATAAAAGCTAACAAGGTGAAAACTTGAACCCCCGGATTACTGCTGCTATTCTATGAACAACCTAACATTACTCCTCGATGTTTCCAACTCTAATAATAGCCTTCTTATATATGTTGAGCTTCAGCTTAACCCTAACGTCTTTGTATTTTTATTCTTCATATGATTTGTAGTTTCTTGTTTTTTTTTCCCCTTCTTTTAAAACCCTTTGTTTTAAAAGGGGTTAAAGTTTAAAAACCACATTTAATGTTAATTTTATTTATTTATTTATGGTGACACTTCTTGCTGATTGGGATGGTAATTCAAGTGCACGCTTAGAGGAACACAACTGGGACCCGTCCTGAGTACTGGGGGGATAATAAACTGAAACCACAGAAGGTTTATGTATACTGAAGCAAACTTGTTGAAAGGTTACCAGTGGCAGCAGGCGATATAAATAGTACACTAAAATAAACTAAGAAAAAGCTAGTCCGGTATAATGAATTGAACTGGGACACCCAAGCGAATAAGCATTAGTGGAGCTGCAGCCACTGTCTTTCCACCACTGCTACCTGGGAGGAGGACCTCAGCAGAGAGTGATTGCTACAGATAAATAACTGAAGAGATGCAGGCCTCTCACTGGAATCGATACTTAGAGTAAGTAAAAATTAATCCAGCTTTTCATTCCTAGCCGAGGCTGATTTTCCTGCTTCAAAAAGGCTCAGAATATGGGGGGGAAAGCCACAGGATACACACACAGCAATCTGCCATCCTCTCAAATCCCTCTAACAAGCAAACAATTTCAGCACTGAAAAAAAAAGAAAAAAAAAAAAAACATCTACATTTGTTTTAATCAAAAGCATTAAAGTGCTGCAGGTTAATTTAAATGAGAGGCTGAATGATTCCATCATGGCCTAAAAGGAAGTCTTAAAATGACCCATTTTTAATTCCAGTAAGTAAAAGTGGTTTCTGCAAGAATCTCTGCAAGAAAACCGATTTCTTAGATACTCACTCTTACCCCTGATGGAAGAGAAGGAAATGTAGCACCTGGCTGGCCAAAGGATCTTGCTGACGTAGTGATAAAAGATGAGCCGACATTTGGTGGATAATCTAAATAACGGATTACACAATTCTGTGAAAATCTTGATTCATATTATTATCTTGACTCAGTAAGCAATGCCCCAATTACGTAACAATTCATGTCATCATTTCAACACCGCCGCTTCATTGTACTGTGGAAACAACTACTTGTTGGAAAGAAAATTAAGTTCCTATTTTGAAAGGCAGGTTGCCTTTAAGTCTTTCTGCATATGATGTCTAAAATCTATTTTTCCTGGCAACCTGCATCATACATCATTTGAAATGCCCACTTCTCCCCAAAGACTGAAATCCCCTTACATTAAAAATAGGTTTTTTAAACTATTGTACATGCAACCATTCACCTTCAATACTAGATGGATTGAAAACTGCTGCGTTATTTGGTGATATATGCAATGTTCCATCTGCTGAACTTAACACACACCGGATACCAGAGCTGGAAAAGAAAAAAACAACTTTAGGAGCATGCATAACGTGTCGTAAATATTAAAGCCTAGTTATTAGATTGTAAATTCCTGGTATTAAGCCATTGAAGTAAGGGATGCTCTATTAGAAATTCAATTGGAAAAGCATCTCTGAAATAATACTTACTTATCTGAAAAAGCCATACATTTTTGGATGTGAAGGGTTCCCTTTACGTGCTGATCCCAGTCCTGTGTTGAAACAAAGAGACGATGAGCACAGGAAAAATCCTAAGACAAATTTCTGAAAGATTGCTTCTAGGTTCAGCTTACCTTATCCTAAAGCCAATACTGAGATGCTAAAGATCTAACTGTATGATACTGGAGCCAAGCGTACTTTTATCCACAGCATTTACTGATTTGCTATTTGTAGACTCAGTTACCAGTTAGTAAACACACGGATAGCTTCTCTGTATTAGGTTTTAAATTCTGCATGTTTGTTTCTATTAAATCAGGTAATTTATTTTGAAAAGCTCATTTTAAAAGCTCTGAGCATCCTCAGCTCCTGCAGTGTCCATAATAAGGGTGCTCATCGCACATGGCAGCAAAGATAGTGATCGTCCATTTGAGTAGATGAACACATTTGTAAGAGAAGTGCATTCAGCTATTTACATATCTATGGACCAAATAAAGCAGTGCATTAAACACTAATAAACAGACCAACTCAAGCTCACTGTAATTACAACTACACCACTCTTCTAAAATGTTTAATGAAAAACACATATGTTCAGCGTGCCCTAGGTGGGGGTGAGTTCAGACCACTTCTGTAGCTGCAGTAGCCATAGAAAAGCCTCTTGCAAGCAGCTGCTCAAAGAATAAAAGGGAAACATGAAAGAGCAAATACATTCAAATCTCCCAAAGCCACAAGGCATGTATGTATCAGGTACTATTTCAGTTGCTGGCTACCTTCCTTTGTATACTCATGCTGTTGCAATAATTTTGTCAGGCCACCACTGCCATGAAAACACGTGGCTTTGCAGTGAGGTGCTGGTCCTGCAATGTGATGGAAAAGGCCACAAGGACCTGTGGGGCAGAGCTCACCTAGCAGGCAGAATGACCCCAGGCAAGGCCCATGGATGGCAATGGGGCTCAGAACCACACACGTGGCTCTCTCCAGAGCTGACCTGTACACCATGATCTAGCATCACAGGCTCTCTGTACAACAGGCAACTTTCTGCTCAAGGTTGAGTTTGAATTTGGGGCTCTTTTGACAAAATGAGTGTGGTCAAGAAAAACTGTTAGGGCCCACAACAGATAAGATCTGGGAGCCTGGTCTGCACACCTCATGCTGGGTAGCGTCTTTCTTCCAGGCCAAAGCCACTAGGACAGTGAGTCCTTCGAATTACTGGAAGGTGGAGGACATCCCAACAAAGAAATTAGCAAAGTCATTTTATGAAAAAGTGCTATTTTGTTCAAGCAAGTTTGCACAAAGCTTCTATCAGGAAGGCTTTGGGATCAGAAACAGAGACAGCCAAATGAGACTGCAGATGTGCAATTACAATACAGGCTGGAGGAGGTGGGATCAGGTTCAAGCTCCTCCTCCCCCGATTCACACCCATCAGAGATGGGAACCACGCGGGCCTGGGTCTGGCATTTCTCACGCCAGAACCACAGCCTCCCAGCGGCTGACTGCTGCACACACACATGTGGAACATTTTCGCAGCGCAATGCAGAACAAAAACAGATCTTGAAACCCCAGCAGTTTCCACTGAACAGATTTACAATCCTGGCCCACTACAGCCCTGCTACTCCAAGCCATACAAAACTCTGTGTTTCTGTGATAGAGGCTGACCTGGCTGACAGACACGGCTATGCTACGACAGGCAGACAGATAAATCACCTAACAGACAGACAGGGAAACCCCTCTGAACGCCACGGGTGCCCCTGGGGATATTAAAATCACTCACCTTCAGATCAAAGATCTTCTTGTCGCAGAGGGAGCAGACGTGGGGGAAGTGGAGAGGAGCCACGCCATGGAGGTCGTTCAGCTCGTGGGGCTGCAATGACCTCATGGGCAGGTCGGGCACACCGGCGCTCAGCTCCTCATTCTGCCTCAGCCGAGGGCTGCCGAAGCTCTGCTTGCTATTGTTGAGCCTGCCGAATGCCGGGGCAGCGGCAGTGCTAAACTTTGTGTCAGGTGTCGGTTCTTCAGGGTTGTACAGCTCGTTTCTTATTTCATACGGCTGTTGGCTTGCTGATGGCCACATGCTGTCACTGGGCAGGAGGTCAGACTTGTTTTGGCTGGAGAAATTCGGGATATTTTCCCACTGGTTGCTTGTACCTGTGCCATGTAAGATGGGGCTGGGATCTCCTTTTGGATGAGAAGTGTGTGGGTCGCCGGGGAAGGCTGGTGCTGCACCATAGGCATCTTTCTGGAACCCTGCTGGAGTGTCGTGCTTCAGCGGGCCAGTGGGGCCGAAGGGCCCCTCATAGCGAGCCCCGACTGCTGAAGAGAAGCCAGGCTGATCCCCTTCCGAGGCGTAGGCCTGTGGGGTGGTGACATTTTGCTTGCTGTACTCATAAAAGCCCCCAGCGGCGGCAGCGGCAGAGGGGCCCACCTTGTTGAGTCCAACGACCACGGGCTGCTGGCTGGAGGTGGGAGCCATGACACCTCCAAAGGGACTCATGACGATGGCGTTGGGGGCCTGGGCCTGCACGGGCCCCAGGCTTCCCCCCGCATTCTGTGTGGGAAAGGCAATACCGCCAGAAGAGAACCTTGTGCTAGCGATGCCAGGCCCTGGAGGAGGGCCACCCGCAGTGTGTCCCGGAGGAGCGCCCATCACAGAGGGGTGCCGCAGCTGGTTGAAGAGCGGCTGAGACATGGCCACTTTGGAGAGCACCTGGTTGAGGACTGTGGCGGCAGCTGGGTTGTTGGTGACGGCGGTCTGAGCCAACTTCAGCCTATGCAGTGTGAGCTGCGCCTGGAGCTGGGCCAGCTGCAGGCTGGCCGGAGAGGGGAGCAGGGGGCTCGGGGCACTGACGGAGAACGGGCTCTTCTCCAGGAGCTTGGCAGCGCTGCAAAGGATCAGGATCAGGTTAGCTGAATTCACTCGAAATCTACGCTCACTCTCCAACATGAGACAAGCTGTCACTGTGATAGATTTACTCATCTAAACCCAGAGGGAACAACGTGGTGGTCAGAAATGCAGTCATAATCCAACACCTTTGCTTAAAACTCTGCTGCTATACCGTTTTCAATCAAAAAGTTATGAGGGAGATGAGTACATCAGAGACCTCTCTTGAAAATCCTCATTTCATCCCTCACGGAACCCCTGGATCAGGCCTTCAACTCATTTTACGTTTCCACATAATTCACACCCATAAAGCAGACTAGGAGAAGAGGCAACACAAGCCCTCCCAGAGCATCCCCAAATCTGTTTTTTCATTGTTTTACACAACCTTTACCCTCCCTGCTCAGGTGCACGTTGTGGTGTTACCGTTACGTTTGGTGGGACCAGTACCACCTTTTCCCACAGAGCAGGAAGAAGTGAAGAAAGGGACATCAGATGGGACTGTAAAACCAACCTGGTAAGAACTTCACAACTGAAATGTAAGACAAAATTTCTGCAGCGTAAGCTGCTGAAAATCAAGGTCTTCATGCTATCTAGAAATTAGAGCTTTTCCTGCCCCCCACGTTGTTTTATTTCCAGCATCACCAATGGCAGAGCCAGCCTGGTGCATGTGTACATACACTGTCCTATAGCTATACTCTCTCTGCATGTCATACCGGATACCAGCAGCCATTTTCATGTCCTCACCAGAAAAATGTTAGCCCTCACTTCTTCCACCTAAAGGAGCCTCTGCTCACAGACGGCGCAGCAACTCAACACATTATGGATGGCTGTTGGCCCTGAAAATGAGAGCAGAGAGCACTCGAGTGGAAGGGATGCGGTCCAAAGCTCAATTAATTTATATTGTAGAACTGTATTTAGAGTTTCAATTTAGGCCTTTCAAAGCAGCAGGGGCTACGCATCAACCGCCACGCAGCGCTCACTGTTAATAATCGGCCAATTTGCTCAACTGCATGGATGAAGTTGTAGCTAATGATAAATGTCTTGTCAGCATGCTACATTTGAAAACCACAAATTAGGAAAACATCTGCTTAAATCCAAAGTATGACTAAGAGAAAATGTATGGGTTTCGTGTTTAACATTTCACTTCCACCAGCAACTGCAAGGCACATCTGTCTCCAAAAATACAAAATGCCGTTTGGATAAGTGCATCGTTATGTAATGACGAGACTCACTGTCAGCACAAGCTGACACCAGCATGCTTCTGCGCTGAGGT
>PPHD01007918.1:0-22402 GCA_002909625.1 Bambusicola thoracicus
TCTTAATTCTTAGGGAAAAGAAGTACATTCTATATCAAAGTAGTTTTGACTCTCCAATTTTGCTGAATGTAAAATGTATTTTGTAATTAAATTTTTTGTTTACCTCCTGGGGGAGGGGGGGTAAAGGAATCCAGGTGAAGAATTAATTACTTGCAGTTCATATTTTGTGCAATTTATCTTTTGTTTGGCCATTCATGCTTTGAGTCTGTGCAATTCAGTCCTGTGATACCAGGATGCCTCACTTGAACTGCAGATAAACTTGGGGTTGACATCTGTTTTTTTCCTGCTTTATTCTGCATCTATATCATTGGGGTTTTTAATCCTGAAAATAAAAATACAATGTGAGATAATCCCACTGTGTCTTCTGTACTGCTGACTGATAAATGAAGATTGCATTGGGTCACTTGCGTTGATTGGGCTTGTTTCCTTTTTTTTTCAAATTCAGAGTAGTGTCACTGAGAGAATCATAGAATAGTTTGTGTTAGAAGGGCCCTTCAAGATCACCTAGTTTCAAACCCCTACCATAGGCAGGGACACCTCCCACTAGACCAGGTTGCTCAAAACCCCATCCAGCCTGGTCTTGAGTGCTTCCAGAGATAGGGCATCCACAACCTCACTGAGCAACCTGTTCCAGTGTCTGATCACCCTTGCAGTAAAGAATTTCTTCCTAATATTTAGTCTAAACCTATCAAGCTCAAGGTTTGAGGTGCCAGATCTTGCTGCACTCATGCCCCTTAGGCAATAGACCTAGACAACGCGCTTGGTTTTAGTCTGTGCTGAGTGCTTGTCAAAGTAGTGCAAATAGGTTAGGAAACTGTATGCTTGCACCTTTATGCATGTATGGGTGCATCTGTGCCTGAACAAACACGTAGAAGCATGCTATAACATGGGTTACATTTTATTATGAAAGGCAGGTAGATGCTTTTGTGCAGCATCTATTGTCATAATACAGATGATGAAGCTCCATGGTAACATTCTATTAGAAAGTGAAATATTGATAATGATTCCCAAAGCACAGGTGAATGTTGGATACTGGTAAGCCAGTGGGATGAATGGGACTCTTCTTTATGATTACTTTCAGCTTGCTTGTTTCAAGAACGGTGGGAGGAGGGTGTGGGTGACACCAATTCCCTTTTCTTTGGACAGCTGACTGGTGACTGGTAAGTACTGTTTTTGAATCCTGCAGTCCTAGAGGTAGACATCAGAGTGTCTAATCATTGCTGTTCCTACTTGTAGTCTTACACCTTGCAGTATGTTGTTATGAGCCAGACAAGATAAACAGGGACTCCAGTTTAATAACCTGTCTGAAATGTGCTATAGGAAGAGGGTGTCCTACTTGGTTTCTAAGGAATATTGATAATTTGTTTTTAAATAAATTAAAGACTGGCTAACTAGCTTGCTTCATGGCCTTTTTTTAAACTCCAAATACTGTTTTCCCACGTTAGAAATTACTTATCTCAGAGGGGACTTTGAGTTCAAGATTGACTACTATTTCATCACCCTGCTTCCCTACTGGAATTAATAGCTCTTGATGTCCATGCTGCAGTCTAGTGCCTACAACGAGTGCAGCACAAAGACACATGGGCACATGTAGAAGGTAGACATCCTTTGCAGAGCACATAATGAGACTACAGAAACTTGTCATGTGTTCTGTGACAAGTTTATGCATTCCTTATGTGCAGAGTTTTGCTGTTGTCATAAACCTCTGAGTATCTCTCTAATCAGAATCATTCCTGAGTTGCATGTGGCTGAATATTTATCTCTTAAGAGATGCTGCTGAACTTAAAGGCAGATTTTAGCAGTAGAGGATCACTTCCATGATCTAGCTGCCTGGTCTAGTAGTTGGCAACCCTATGCACAGCAGGGGGGTTGAAACTAGATGGTCGTTATGTCTTTTTCAGCCCAGGCCATTCTATGATTCTACCCTATCAGAAGGGAAGCCAGCCCATGAACACCCTCAGACACTGCTTCAGAGAGTTAGCAAGGCAGTAGATGCATTTAGAGGAAAGTATGGGATGCAATGGTGTTGCACACTGTCGCTCTGCAATAGTGACAGGTATCTTTGCTTCAGGATGAACCGCTGGAAGAGTCCTGTTGACTCAGGAGATGCTGAACAAGTGACTTTTCATGGAAATACTTGTAAATTTTACTGAGATGGCTTAAAACCTTGACCAGTGAATGCAAAGCACAGATGGCATCTCTTGCTTGGCTTCAGAAGGGTAGTTTGTGTTTAATCTAATGCTGACTGTTGTATGTGTCTTTGGCATTTTCCTCTATGTTACAGTCACAATGATATTTTGGTCCTGTCTGTGGAGATGTGCCCGTGGCTGCTGGGCAGAGTGGCAAGCAGCAGATTGAGACATGTCCCTGCCCCCAGCTCCCTGCTGCAGGCAGTGCCTTGGCATTTGACATACCTTTGCAACTCTAAAACCAAGTCATCTTGGGTCAAAAATGTGGGTGTCTGTACTGCAGAAGAAACTGAGAACTGAGTTGTTGTTGTTTTTTTTTAACATGTTGCTTCTTGCAAATATGCTTTAAGAAAAGGGAAATAAAAGACTGCTTGAGGGGATGTTCTTCCCTGCATCAAAGTCATCGTCTGGCAGCCTGGGTGGAGAAAAACATACCTTGTTTGTTTGGTGAGGTCTGCATAAATAAGAATTAAAGATGGGGAAGATATTTTCCTTGATCTTTCTGCTACTGAGTGTTCACTTTTCAGCGTAGCAACTGAGCGAAGGGTTGGGTTTCAGTATTCTTGCATTGTCTTCCAGCTTGAAATTAGCCTGAAATCACACGTGAAGGAGAGAAAAAGCATCCTCAGGGAAAGACTGGAGCAGGGGGAAGGAAGGAGGAAACAAAGACTGAAAGGTACGTAGCAGAAATTGTGTTGCTGTTTTTCCTCTGAAACAAAAAATCAAGTTGGTTTTTTTTGGCTTGGGGGTTTCTTCAAAAGAAATTATTAGGTGAAGTTCATCCTTTGAATCACATCCAGCGCAAAGTTCATCTGATAAGTTAAATACAGCGTCATGATTACAAAAGTGCTGAACTTGACTACACTGGCAGCAAATAAAATGGAACAAGCCAGGCATTTCTTCAGAGGGAAATAACAGCTGCTAGTATTTCAGCCTACATCTCTCATGGCAGAGCTTTTCCTATAACTTTGCATTCTGTAGAGGAGTCTTGATTTGAACTTTGCAGCGTTAGAAACAGCCGTCTTGTCCCGTTGAGATAGCAGTTATTGCTCAAAAAATGCACTTTGCTCATTGCCAAGTGTGAAACCAAAAAAACGTGTGCATCACAAAGATAATCCTTTTCTGGCCCTCCATAAATCTGTCTCGAAAAGCACCCCTTGGTAATGGGGTTGTCTGAAGATAAATGATGCAAGCTGTCTCACCATGTTGCCGCTTTTGTTGCGCACCACGGACGTGTTTATAGAATGATGAGCTGGTGTTTCTCAAGACTGTTTTTCCCCTGCATGCAGGGTATGTTCAGTGTGTAGCCATGCATAGTGTTGATAATCATGCCCGAAACAAGACAAACCTTTCCAGGCTGTAAGTTTCAAGGCAAATCCAAAACTCAGGGTAGGGTTGTTGAATTGAGAACTTCACAAAAGGAGAACAAGGCTGCTGGGACAGTAGTTTACATGTGCAAATGGTAATGTAACTTTGAGGACCTTGGTGTCTCCTAACAGTTAATCATTTGTTTTCATACTGCTGTATCTGGAAAGAGATTTGGTGATGCCATCTGGATTTTGTGCACAAGGAGGGCTGTGTTCTCAGACTTGTTTGTTTGACTGCTATCTCTTGGAAAAAATTGCTGAAAGTTAGACCACTAAAAATGTGCTTATTTGTGGCAGTAAGCTAGACAATTAGAGTCTTTCCTTTTTGCCTTTAATGTGAAGAACAAGGGCTTCTGAGTAGTTTAATTTCCCTTCTGCATTTAGTTCCTTCCTCCTGTCTTGGGGCTAGGTTGTTCCCTTTCCAGGGCTGACAAATGTTGCAGGCAGTGTTAACAATAAGCACCAGGGACCTCAAGATTATGATTGTAGTGAAATTCTGCTTACCCAGGAGTGAAATGAGATTGAACAGTGAATTTGTTCTCTGCTATATCACTATACTGCAGATTTTGGAGCAGAAAAGGCTGTAGAAGCTGTTGCAGCAATGACTTTAGCAGCGTGAGAAACAAACTGGAAATCCAGCCTCCAGAGGATACCAGAGCTTCCACTAAAAACGTATGCTTTGTAGATGGCAAGCAAGCAGTCAACTTGAAATTCTCATTGTCCTGCCATGCTGGATATGAGCACTTGGTTGGGACACTTTAGAAAAGCTGAGATTGAAAGTGCTTTTTACCATTCTCACGCTCACAGAAATGTAATGCTGGGTACATGTGTATACTTCCGTTCCTCAGTTCACAAGGAGTGCCGGCCAGGAGATGTGGGGGTGTGCCAGGCCTCTACCACCTGCCCTCTTGTTAGAGGGTCAGTTGCCCTGTCCTGTTTCCAGGTTCTTGCTTTTCTTGGGTCCATATCATTCAAATGGTATATGTAGATCTAAGATGCCTGTGGGACCAACAGGTGGGGACTTCATGGATGTCTTCAAGCCTTGCTAAAATCATGAAAAAAATTGATAGTGGTAAACAAATAAATTGCATCCTCATCCCGAGGGGAAAAAAACGTACCTTCCAATATGCTGAAAATTACAGTGGTGATCTTTATACCTGCCCAGATCACAGTGGTGTTGCACCACATTCATTAAAGCTTGAGAATGCTCCTACTGTGGTACCAAGGGCTGCAAATGTGTAGATCTGTATATGCTCTGTGTTGAGCAGACTGAAACCAAACTCCCTCATACAAACACAAAAGTGACTTCTGCAAAGTGCAGTGGGTATATATGTGCTACCTTGCTCCTCCTGAAGATGTGAGACACACCTGCCTGGGGAATGCTGACCCCCAGGTCACAGTTAGGCTCCAGCATATATGCTGAGATACCATCTCTAACATTAAAGTGCACCACATGTTATCTTCCTCCTCCTAAAGAATCCTATGTGTGATAGGGCAGGAGAGGGAACAAATAGATATCGTCTCATGTTAGGAACCTCAAATCTATTATCGCATTTCCCTTTTGTTCCTGTCTTGCTGGATTCCTGTTGGTCAGGACATGCCTACCCTGCCCAGTGAGTCTCGTTACTAATGCCGGTGCTGTTGTTTTCCTAGCTCAGAGATAGTTGGCTCATATAGCTGTATTCTGTAAGAGAATTTAATTACATTAGGTATGGCTTTCTGGCTCTGGGTTGAGACAGTGTTCAGACTGACTTTTTTATTATTTTTTTTTTCCTAGAGCTGATTAGTCTAGGACAAGTGTTGAAAGCTGCCTTTGAAACTCAAAAGCACTTAACCATTATCCTCAATTATTAGCACTGGCAAAGTGCCACCAAATGGAATGCAGTCTAGGTCCAGTGAGGTGATAGAGGTGTTCTTAGCTTGTTGGGATTTTTTGTTGTCTTGATTGGCAACCACAGAAGGCCACCTAAAATTCAAAGTTTTTCCCGCGTGATCAGCTGGCAGCAGAAAATACTGGCACTGCATTTGAGGGAAATGTGAGCTCTTTCCTGAGTTCTTCTCTTTTGATGGCACTAAATTCAGCGTAGAAGGGTGGTTGTGGACTAAAGGAAAATTCAGAAAATGCAAAGAATTCTCACTCCATTTTCTTCCTGTTGTTAAGTGCCTAAGAGTGAGAAGCCCAAAGCAGCTTTTCCAGACCTGTATTCAGAATGTAATTACTCCAGAATGCATGTCATGGTTATTTTGCTATTTGGGGAGGGAGTCTTCACCCCTAGGGGGGGATTTCTGGACTTCTGTTATCATCCTGCTGGATGATGGACTTGCTGATGTTTGTAAAGCTCCATTTGTTGTCTTATCTCTTGGCTGTTTTGTGTCAACACACCTTCAGCTGACCTGCTCTCTACAGCGTTGTTAAACATTGCAGGCATACTAAATGAAACCATCTCCCCTTGGAATGGGATTGCAGCACTTCCACTTACCAGTCTGGCAACAAGATCAGCAGATGCATGTGATGGCGGTGCTTTTGAGGAGGTCTAAACCAGTCTGGAGAGAGCAGGGAATGGTGAAGCGTGGAACCATGTAAGCTTTATACTCTGGTGGGATAGGTAAGTAAGGGACTACCTGTGGGCAGAGCTTTTTAATGTGGGCATTAGAGCTTTAGGAGTGTTGTGGGTTACAGAGGGAGAACGTGGAAAGGGTCTGAAACCAAACCACTGCGTTGCTTTTGCCTCACTGAAGGAGAAGGTCACTAGAGATGGTTAATAAAGCTCTAGCTGCTGAGCTCACCAAACATTCTTCCAGTTCAATGGCCTATGCAGAATGATGTGTTTAGTCAATGTTTAATTCCTAAGCAACAAATGGGGACTGTCGTAGTGGAAGGCACTTGTGGTGTTGACTGAAGCAGAGGGGGCCAAGGATTAAAAAGGTCATGTGGCGAAGATCCCTTCTGTGGCCTCCAAGCTTTCTCGTCTAGATTGGGTCCCTTCACAGCAGGAGAAAATAGGAAGAAACAAGAAAAAATAGAAAGTGTTGCAGGAGAGGCAGGCTTGCTGGCTGGCAGTGTGAGGGGAAGGGTGCAGCAGCCATGTGGGAGGCAGCAGCTGTGAGGAGGATGAGGACCACCTGTAGGCCTCGGGCCTTGTGAGGAGGTGCAGGGAGAGCTGCCCACAGCAGCCCTCACACCTGGGGCTATTTCCCTATTTCCAGTTTTGTGAGGGTAGACTGTTCGTGAGCCTGAGCATGTGGAATACAGACCAGAGCTCTGCTGTGGGTCTAGATTAAGGTAAGACTGAGTGGATAATCTCTGAACTCCCAATATGGTACCTCAACTGTTTCTCAGAGGGGGAGGGTATGGCAGCAGGCTAATGGCAGGGCTGACCTGTGGGAAGAGATTGCGGCTCTTCGCATCCCAGAGACTGACTGGCTGGGGACCAGGAATACATTTTCATCTGTGCAATTTCCATCTGCAGAATAGATCTAGTATGAATTTACTGATCCATGTTTCAGCTGTGGTAGGTTTGGTTTTTTTTTTGTTGTTGTTGTTTTTTGCTTGGTTTTTTTTTTTCCTGATGAGTTTGCTCTCCTAAACATGTAAGGCAGCTTTGTGGAAGTTAGTGCAGTTAGCTTTGTGCAGTCTTTGGTTTACTACCATTCTCTGAAATTTCATGCTGCTTACCTTCAGAATGAGGGATATAAAGCCGCATGTCCTATGAGCCAGCAATACTTTGCTCAGTGTATCAGCAGGGCTGAGCTGTTCCAGCTGCCAGGGTGCACATTCCAAAGCAATTAGAACAGCTTCGTGAGTATATACTGCTCAGCGGTTGATAAAAATGCTTTTCAGATGTCTTCATAAAACAGATTCAGGTGACCAGCAAAGAACAACTCTCTTTAATCTTTGCAGTCGAATGTGAAAGCACTTGTTTTGATTTTAACACATTCTTCACTTTAAAACTGCTGTGAATTGCAAGTAGCTGTTAATTTGACGTGTTAGAATAGCCTTCGACAGGAGTCTTAAGAGAAAGAAAAGGTGATGATCACAGATTCCCCACGCATGTCTGCTTCCCCAGGGCTCCAGCTCTCTTGGAGCATAACTACACATGCAGCTCATTTGATGCTTGGCACAGCTGAGAGGATGAAAACTGGGGAGGAGAAACGAGTGGGGGCTGGAAGTCATAAAAGGAGGATTTCCTCTCCCCATAAACCAACATGTACATAACTGCAACTCATCTGGGAAGCTCAGCAAATTAAGGATGCTTGTCTGATGCTGAAAAGGAGCACTGCTACAAGCCCAGGTCCTGCTTCCCAAGCTCCTTGGACTGTCAAACCTCTCCAGTCTTCAGCTTTTCCTGAGGTTGCCCCTTGTCACTGAGCTGTGAATTCCCAACCCCACAACTGGGATGTGTTCTCCAGGCCCTCTCCCAGGTCCCGTAGCTCTTCGTACCCCCCTGGCTGTGAGAACACCTGACCCGGTGTATCCTTTGGGTACGACCTCAGGGAGTTAGTGATTATTTACTTCAAGCCCAATGCAAAGATGTCTTTTCCAGAGATGTGCTTTTAGAAATTAAATAAAACTGTCTTTAGATGTTAGTTTTTTTACCCCTTTTTGTCTCCCCGTTTCTCTGGTTTCCTTTCTTTCCTGTACTTGATGACTTCTGGCCAGTTTTCTTTCTTTCTCTGGATTAATTCCTTTCTCCATGTTGCTTCTTTGTCCCGATCTGTCTGCCTGAAGGACAGATAGAAGACAACCCAGGGATATTTTTTTTCTCCAAGCACATTTGTTTCTGGAGAATTTTACTGTGATGAACTGCACAAGAAGGAAGGCTACCTGGGACACCCACTGAAAGGGTGGGTGCAAATGTGTGCAAACATGGAGATGAAGGAGAGAAGCACAGTCCTGTGACCAAGGCTGAGAGCTGAACTCAAGAGCAATAGCAAGCAGAGATGGGCCTAGACCAACGCCAGCTGAAATTCAGCCTGGACTCTGCGTTCAGCCAAAGCCCAGATCTGCTTGCTCTGACTGGGTAACTTAAGACGTGCACTTGGATGCTGCAGTTCAGGCTCTTGCCAAGCACACAGAGCATTATCCTGCCTGAATGTGAGGAAGAAGTCCTCACAGCTTGTCCAGCTATGACCCAAGCCTCTGTCACATAAGCACACCCCTAACATTAAGCTTGTGCGTAGCCCTAGTCCCATATGGCATATGAAAATGTATCCTCATTCTCCTTCATCCTGATGTAGAGAACAGTTCATAGGAAATGTTTTAGGCATAACGTTTCCTTTTGTTCTGCACTGTACTGTGGTATCCAAGCACACAGACGTGAAATGTACACAAAGACCTATTTAATTGCATTTGCTCCAGCTGGCAGGAGTAGGACAAGTATTGGTGCTTTGTTTTACTTGTTCAGTTCTGATGTGGTTTTCCTCGGGGGGCCATATGTGATGTGGTAGGGTGAGAAATGCAAGTGGAAGAACTGAGCTTGGCAGTTTCCTGCGGACATCCAGTGGGACTGCTGGTGGCACATAGCTGGTGAGGTTCCAGGCGTGGCTGACTATAGGAAGATATTTCTGCTGCCTCTTGCCCAAATGCTTTCCCTGCCCTGCTCCCCCTTCAAGATTGCTTCCGGTACAGCAGCTTGTGACTGCACCTGGTGGAGCCTGATTCTGTTGGAACTCTTGGCTGCTGCTGTGCTTGGCCCCTGGATCGTGACATGATACCCGGAGAGGTAAAATCCACTTTTCTTCTCATTGGCTCTGAACCAGAAGTGTATATATATAGAATTTGTTTCCACGTGGCTGGTTTTTGATTTTTTTTTTCCCCCCAAAAATCTTCAATTAGACTAAGTAGGGAAACAGCTGTTGATTATTAACAGGAGGCCCTATTTTATGGTATGGCTATCTTCTTCAGCTTGACTTGATTTTAAAAACAAACACTTCCAAAATGTGAAAAGGCTGTGGCTAAAGCTTTCTAATGCTTTTGGGATCCTCAGTGCATGAGAAGTATCCTAGGTTTGGTTTGCAAGGAATGTAAACTTCAAATCTATCGAAATTATCTGCTAAATTTCATTCTATGCAGGTTCCTCTATATCAGAGGTAAAGGTTGAAATTTTACTCAGCAGATTTGAAGAGCTTCAGGACTCTCTTAGAGGACCTTGCTCAGTTTCAGTACTTCATGAAAAAAGCAAGAGGAAGCTTCTGTAGTTTTAAATTTAGTTTCAAGCTGTGGCTAGAAACTCCATAGCATCTTCTTGCTTTGGTTCAGGGAGACAGCTGCCTGGACACAAGACAGCTGATAGGGATGTAGGTGTCAGGCCTCTCCATGGAGCCCCGCTCTTTGCAGGTCTCCTGTCAAGCCTGGTCACAGGCAAGTAACTCAAAGGTGCTGTGGTTTTTCTGAGAGCTCAAGCTTCCTACGTGTCTGGGCAGTGTGGTATCCTGTGGCTCTCATGGGCTGTTAGATAAGGATGCACCAGGCCAAGGTAGATCTCCCAGAAGCAGGAAGGAGGTCTCCAGGCAGCCAGTCCCTGTAGCCATTGGGACCTGTCTTGCTATACCAAAGTCAGTTTGGAAGAACTGATCCTGGGAGCACTGTAGCCTGCGTCAGCTCTGGGAACTTAGTTATATTTTTAAAACATTGGGTTGGTTGGATGGGGGGATTTTTATGTCTCTGCCTCCCTAGTCTTGTGCTGAGTGGCGCAGCGTTGAAGTCTGCTGCAAAGCTAGCCCTGCCTGAGCCCTCTGGTTTCCAGAATGACATTCAGGCTCATGTCTGCATGAAAATCATTGTAGCAGTCTTCAAACTGAGGGCTGTGTTTTGGCTGAGTAAGACATCAGAATTCAAGGAGTGTTCAGATAGAGGCTTTTCACTGTTTTCATACTTCTGACTATGAAAAAGCCCTAGATTCTTATGCTTCTTATACCTACTAGTTTTTAGTCCAACCCAAAGCTCTTGCATCAGGACAACTGGTAGAAGTCAAGCATGTGGGACCATGTGACAATTTGCCCGTAGAGGAAGATACTTCCTAATTCTTGCACTGACTTATGCAATATTCATGAGTTTGGACAAGAGTTTTTCCTTCTGCCTTTTAATCATTTGGCGTCTGGATGGTCCTGCTGTGTCAATGTAGCTGCTCGCGGCTCAGAGCAAGGCACCAGTCTTGACTTCGGGAACAGCGCTGTATGATGAAGGCTGCAGTTTTGAAGTCTGAACCCTGTGACACAGGAAAAACCTGACCTATGCCCCCATTTTCCTCTGTGCACTGTGGCAAAAGGTATGTTCTGCTCACTTCTCAGCTTCTTGACTTCACTCTTTGCGACATTTTCATTTTAATTATTTCATGGGAGAGCTAAAGAGAACCTTTAAAGCTGTCCTTTCAACGTTAGTTTGGGTAAAGCAAACTGAGGGCTGCTCACATGGCAATGCTGGAATGGATTAGCTAGCGCATTAACAGCTTCGATTGCTAGTCTGCTGTAGAACATGTATATTTGGACGTGAAAAAATGCTTCTTTTCCCTAATGGCCTTCAGCTGTATAGATACGTGGTATTACCTCGATATCTGCATGAGAGCAGCGAGCAGTGTACCAAGATAACTCTAATGGTATGGCACTTCTACAAAAATTAGCAGCCAGCTGAGAAACAATGGTATTAAGGTGGTCTTACAAGAGTGTCCGTCAATGATGGTAATGCCAGAATGTCTTAGTTTTTTGACTGTGTTTTCACTTCCTTGGGAGCCAAGAGAAGCTTCTCAGTCTCAGGATGCCCACAGTCCCTAATCACATCTCCTAATCCCTCACTCAGTTAGAAAAAATAACAAAAATCCATTTTTTTTTTTTTCTGGTGCTGCCTTCAGCCTGTTGAGAAATCTGTGCTTCTTCCACCCCCTTAAATGATGATTTGATCATGTGTTCATTGTCTCCTCCGTGATTTTTCTTGCACTTATTGTTTATGAAGTGGAGTAACTCTGGTGTACATGTAATTCTATTAGAATGGTATGTAGCTGCTTGCTTTTCCCATGTCCCAGATTCTTGTGGTTTTAATGCACATTCATAAGGTAGGTTTTGATCCGTAGGTTCCCATGAAACAGCTGCATACTTCTTGGACATAGGAAGCCATGAAGTACAGGGAGAGTGCTGGAGGACAAGAGGTAATGTGCTTGTGGTTAAATAGGCATAGAGGAAAATCAAATCAGAGTTCCTCCTTAGCAAATCTTTGCAAAAGAGGTGTTTCAGTGCAATTGGAATATTCATCCTTCCCTTCCTCTTATAAGTGGCTAACAGTTCAGCTCATTAGAGAGACTGACTTCTCTGGCTACTCACTCACAGAAAAGTTGTGCAGCTCAACAGCAATGGGCTTGAATTAAAAGCCTCAGGGGAATTCATAATGCACAACCTGATAGTTTCCCCCTTGCATGCATTTCAGAATGGTGCTTGCTTCTAATCTGGAGAACGCCCTTTCAGTACCTGCTGCCAAATCACGCCACTTTAATTTCAGGTGAAGCTTTAAGACTCTTTTCTTTAGTATCACTTCCCATTGCTTCTTCCAGCCTTGGTCTCCAAACCCTCCCTAAAGCTCACTTGCATTCTAAAATATGTGTGGGAAGTTAGGTATTCGGAGAGAAGCAATACAAAGAAGGCCTTGCGGCATCGTCTGATGTTTAACAAAAGGTTAAAAAGTCCTAAAAATCTCTCCTCAAAGCTGTGGGGAATTTCAGGCCAGGTTTGCATTTTTAAAATTCTTGCTTTACCTTATTTGGCCATGCAAAATGGGATCCAGAGGTCCCCAGGGACCTGGCCGTACGGCGATGGGGCTTTGTTCAGATGAAACTATGTGCTTTTTTCCTTCGGAGACACATTGCTAAATATGGGCTGTGTTAATAACAAACAAGGCTGCTTTCTGGCAGAGGTTCAGCTCCCCGACGTCCCTTGAGTTAAGAAGGCAAATTCACAGCAGCCCTTCAAGCACCAGGCTCTGTACCTTTGACAGCAGCTGCCTTGAAAGCTGGGGGTAGCGAGGGGATATGATGATGCTGATGTTGGCAAAACATGCTTTGATTTCATGGAGACGTTTGTGTGCAAGACAGAAAGGCTTATAAGAAACAAAGACTTAAAATTACACTAAGCAGGCCAGAGAATTACAGTTAAATATTTTTGTGGACCAAGATAGTGTGTGTTGTCTTTGTATTTTCTGTTTGTTTGCTTGTTTTGGGGTGTTCTTCCAGGGAACAGCTACCCGCTGCCTGAAAAATACAAGCGGGCAAAATATAAGGTAGCCAAATAATATGCATAGCTTTAGGGAATAAATATTGAGTTAAGATCTGGTGTTGGTTAAGTGTTACATTTGAGGTGTGTCTTTATAAAGGAGAAGGGTCAGATTGCAAAACCATTCACAAGAGCTGTGACTGAAATAATTTTTAAGCTGGGATTGTTGATGGGTACTATTGACATTTACCACAAGTGAAGGGGAGAGCAAAAAGGGGACAGTAATAAAGAAGCATAAGGTTAGGAAAACATGTGTTATATAAATTATTAACTGTATAAGCAGAGTTTTAATCTAACAGCAACGTCTGAGACTCTTTAAAATGCTCCATTGCTCTGATCGATAAAGGCATGATGGTGGATCCATCACTATTTTGATGGATCAAGCTTGAGACCTTGTTCGTCACAAGTGGCAAAAGCATCCTTCAGCAGTAGTCTGAGTTGCACTGGAATTGGCAAGAAGCTTTGCTGTGAGCTCTGCTAGAGTTAGCAAGAACTTGCGGGTAGTGAAACAGCTTCTACTGATGGGAGCTGCTGATGTGACGGCATAAGCTGGATGCCCGTTCTAGTTAACAGAGAGTTAGCTTCTCAGAAATAGTTACAGACCCAAATCCTTATAGATGTCTGCCTCAGGCTCTCCTCTCACAGAGGAAATTTAGGAAAAACCAGCAAAATGCTGGCTTGAACTCTTCTATTGAGCGTGACTTCGGGTGACTCATCAAGAAAAGGCTGAGACAGCAGGTCCCAATGAGATGTTGGTTAGGAACACATTACATCTTCAGCTCGGTTGCTTCACAAGCTTACTATGCAGCTGATGAAAAGATGAATAGTCAAAAATACTGTTCAGATATGCTGAAAACTTAAGGCAGCCCCATGAGCTTGAAAGCGTGGTGATGACACAATGCATGTAGATGCAGCTGCATCATGAGTGGAAGCAGATGGGGATCAATTACACAATGGCTACAGCCTTGACCTGGTATCTACTCTTGGGATAGTCATTTTAAACTTACCAGTCTCCTGAAATGTTCCTGTGTTATCTGCTAGATTGTATGCATTTTCAAGCAGTCGTGGCTGACTTGTTGTTATTATTATTATTTTGTGAGAAGAGTCTCTCACAGAAAAGGATCTTAGTGAAAAATAACTTCATGTTGAAAATAGAAAACTCTTCCTGGACAGTTATTTTGGAGTTTTCTTGCTCTCTCTACAAAATATTTTCCACAAAAAGAGGATAAATATTCCTAAGCTTAATGAGATATGGCCTCAGACTTCCTGGGAACGCTTGTACTTTGTGGTGGGATGAAGGAGAAGGATGCTGGTTCCCAGGAGCACTGTGTGGATTAAAGTCTTGACAGTGCTTTGAACATGTAGACTATTACAAAACCTCTGTGTTATTTTTGATGTGAATGATATTCTCAGCCTTCTCTCCTTTCTTGAAAGCCAGAGGGCAAAGATCTCCAAAAAGAAAACAAGCCAAGTGCTGTCACTCTTACTGTAATATACTTGAGTGTCCAAAGGTAGCACAAATTTACTGTTTTTCAGTGCCCAGCTTTGTACTCGAATAGTAGTGTTGATAGAAGTGATGGAGTTGCAGATGGCTTAGGACTGTCTCAGGTTCTGTCCAAGGCTTCTCAGGCTCCACTCCAGGATTAAAGACTTTGTTCTGTGACAATATGACAGTTATAACATGAAATGTGTGATTTGTTCAGGAGCTTGCTCAGGTCTGCGGTCTGGAGGTGGCTGGAGAACAGTTGAGTTGAAAGGCTGAGAGCTCAGTATTATCAGTGTCCTCATACTGCGTCCAGATGTGGAATCCTCAGTACAGGAGAGACATGGACCTGTTGGAGCGTGTCCAGAGAAGGGCCACAAAAATGATCCAAGGGATGGAACACCTCCCCTGTGAGGACAGGCTGAGAGAGCTGGGGCTGTTCAGCTCAGAGAGGAGAAGGCTCTGGGGAGACCTGAGAGCGGCCTTTCAGTATCTAAAGGGGGGCTGTAAGAAGGAAAGGGGCAGACACTTTCGCACAGTCCGTTGGGATGGGACAAAGGGAAATAGTATGAAGCTAAAAGAGGAAAGATCCAGGTTGGCTATAAGGAAGAAGTATTTTACAATAAGGAGTGCTGAGGCACTGTAATACGTTGCCCAGAGAGGTGGTGGATGCCCCATTCCTGGAGATTCTCAAGGTCGAGCTGCACAGGGCTCTGAGCAACCTGATCTAGCTGTAGGTGTCCCTATACATTGCAGAGCAGTTGGACTAGATGGCCTTTAAAGGGTTCCTTCCAACTGAAACGATTCTGTGAAAGAAGTGGTTTGTTTTGCTTCCTGTGGCCAATACCCAAGACCAGTGGCTGTGGCTACTTTTGCACCGTGCCTAAAGTCAAGCTGTAAGATTTGATTTAGCTGTATCTTTTCATGTGATCTGAGACTGTCTAAAAACTATATACCTGTGCGGAGATGGGGAAGCAGCAGCCTAATGGTGCTTCATAGGGCAAAGACCTGGGCAGGACTTGGTCCATCCTCTAGCTTGGGCACAGCGTGTCACAGAAATGGAGGTGCTTCTACAGCCCCTGAGGGCTTTTTAGTGAGCTTCAGCCAACACAGTTAGCAGATTTTTGCAATACTAATGTTATCGCTGTGCACGCTGCCTCTGTTTTTTCTCTCCAAGCAGCACCCACGCGTTCTGCGAGGCCTTCTCCTCCGTGCCGGCTGGCTGTGCCCACGTGCTGAGGGACGCTGGGACAGGGCTGGGATTCATGCCTGGCGTGCTTGGTGCATGCCAACAAGCCCACTCCCACCGCCTGTCTGCCTGGAGGAGGCCCCAAGGGCCCTCACAGCCTTTGATAAGTTAATTAAGGGTGACCTGCATGTCTGTAGGGTGGAATGCTGCCTCCCATCGAGCCTCTGACCTGTGCTAAGGAGCTGTCTGTAGCGTGTTGTTTTGTGGGTGGATGGCATTAAGTGTTTGTGCAGTATCTGAGGTTGAATGATGCTCCTTCAAAACACTGAAACTGCTCTCCTGCCTGTTTTAAGTCATTAATTAGCACAGCGCACTGAAACTGGGCACATAGGTTCATCAGGCAGCCACATAGCCCCCTCAGTGCCAGCATTTTGTGTGAGTAATTGCACTGCTGCTTATTACAAGGTAGTCATTGTTTATAACCTCTGTTACCCTTCCGGCTTCCTGTTGGAAAGATGGGCACGGCTCCATCTCCCTGAGGTAACCGGAGACAGCATGTCTTGGTGCTGATGGTTGGCCACATCAGTTAAAGCGTGGCACTGGAGGGGAATACCCGAGTGTGGGGCAAGCTCCTGCTTTTCAGATGCTCCTGACCAAGAGTAGGATAGGAAGAAACAGGCAGTCACGTGAGGAGTCCTGCATGAGGAGAAAGAGGCTGAGGGAATGGGGGGTTGCCCAGCATTTTAAAAACAATGACAACAACAAATCTGGTTATTCTGTGGTGAAGTAGAACATGAATTCCAAGTGGAATAGTTACTGTGAAACAGCCTCCTGGATAAAAGAGTGTTAGAGTCTTGAATTAAGGAATTATTGTTTTCAGGAAATGAGAAGAAAGAGGGGAAGCATGCTTTTCCTTTGGAAACAATAATGTAGGATTTGGGCTGTCAGATAGTGGTTGCGCTGATGCAGGCACAATAGCCATCTGCCAGAGCATGCTGACAGCTTAAGGTTGAAACCCCAGTGCTCCCAGCAAGCACCCACAAGCCTTTCCAAATAATCACAGACTCATAAAATGGCCTGGGTTGAAAAGGACCACAACGATCATCGAGTTTCAACCCCCCTACTATGTGCAGGGTCACCAACCACCAGACCAGGCTGCCCAGAGCCACATTCGGCCTGGCCTTTAATGCCTCCAGGGATGGGGCATCCACAGCCTCCTTGGGCAACCTGTTCCAGTGCGTCACCACCCTCTGTGTGAAAAACTTCCTCCTAATATCCAACTTAAACCTCTCCTGTCTCAGTTTAAAACCATTCTCCCTTGTCCTTTCACTATCCACCCATGTAAGCGGTTGACCAGGAAGAGCTGGTGGCCGTGGGTATGGCCCCCCTTCCCAAGAGAAAGATTTCTCTGGTGTTACTGCTAGGGACAGTTGAGAAAGTTTTGATGAAAATTTACCTAATTTAAAACATTTGCTGTTAAGTTATGAGTCTGGGGAATGATAAATTCTAGTCATTAATTTCCTCTATTTGGTTTTAGCTGAAAAAAAAAATATCATACTATCTCAGTTTGAAATAAAACACCTTACCAAATCAGCCGTGTTATGGGAGGGCACGGTTTCATTTGATTTCTTGGAGAGTATATTTAAACCAAACTGTATTTGATTTTTTAAGACACATTTGAAAGTGAAGAAAATTTTTGAGACAATATTTCCCTTTATTGAGATCAGCAATTTGCTTCTAAAGGAGATGCTTTATTGCCCTTACCACAAAAAAGCTTTTCAGACTTACATTCTTGTGAAGACTGAATTATTTTTAAACATCAGCATGTTTTCCAAGAACAGAAACTGGTTCTTGGCTGACTTATCTATATTAAAGTATTTAATCCAAATATTGACCTAACTGCTAGAGCCTTCAGGACGCTAGTCTTTTAATTTTCATTTGGACTAGCCTCTAAACTTGAGCTTGAATTCCCAGCAAGGAGAAATGGGGTAGTGTGAGCAAGGTGCGTGGGCTCCCCTGCCCATGCTGATAACCAAAAAGAAGTGGACATAAGTAGCTGTTTGTCAGTGAGATGTGACTGTATTTACCCTTGTCTGCTACAGATAGCTTGTGCATCCAGCAGCTCACATCTCTTAGGCCTGATCGACAGGGTAGGCACAAAAGTGGGGACGAAGGGAAGATGTGGCTGTCAGGGCTGCCTCATGGAAATGCCACCCACAGGAGGCCCTGCGGGTCTGTGACCACCTTTTCTGCTCTTCTCTGAATGATGATGTGTAGACTGGGTTGATAGCTAAATTATCATTATTACTTCAAGACATCTGTGTACAGACCAGGCACAGCTGTTGTTTCAGGCTTTGTGCACATTGTGCCTTTGAAATCAGAAGGAGCAGCATCCTGGACAGAGAGCTGAACCTCAGGGGAGCAATGCAAACATGTGCTAGAGGTGTTGCTGGGGAAGAGGAGGGAGGGTTACAAACAGAACTTTGCTGAGTAGCTTCCTGCAACATCAGGGAACATACTTACATGTTATCATTTTAATGGGCACCACTTTGTCTACTAGACATGCCCATTCTCCTCTGAAGCAAGACAACAAGGAGGGTGCTCTATTTATGCTGTAGTCATCTTAGAGGATTCCAGGGTTGGGTGGAAAAACAAGATAAAAAGACACAAAAATATGTTTGTGATGGGAAATGAGTGAGCGAGAAGGCAGGGAGTAGAAATGAGAAATCCCTGCCCCACGTACCTTGCTTCAGAAGGAGTCAGCAGCAGCCCCCTCCACAACAGCTGGGCCGGGGGCCTCTAGCTGACTGGAAAATGGTTACAGGCTGACTGTTAAGCATAACACAGGGCCTGGGAAAGGGCATATTCTACACCGGGTCTGGAGAACTATTTCCCTCTGTCTATTCTTGTCTTGCATAAAAATCCTAAATTGGCACCAGTCTGTAGCCAGTTGAGGCGATGTTGCACATTTCACATGTACCAGCCTTCTGTAAATATGACCTAGAGCAGTTAGATCTGCAATTTAGCCTTAACTTTCAAATGGAAAGGACAGATTAAAAGCCTTAATATAAAATGAAACGCTTTAGTGGTTATTTTTAAATTTTGGCACTGTGAAGTGCTGCAAATCAAGTACGGATTCCTACATTGTACCTAGAAATAGGAAACTCTAGTAACAATGAACTTTAAAGGTAAGCTAGCAGCACAGAGAGGGTTAACACAAGTGTAAAACAACGTGATTTCCTAAGGAAGCTGGCTGTTTGATCAGGGCTGCTATTGTGTCTTTTCTGCCTGAAAACTTTTAGCATCTGTTGTCCAACGTCAGTTAAGCACGATAGATGGGGAAAGGTACTCAACAAAATTAACTTCTGATGAGGTTTGTGAGAGCAGAGAGCCAGCGGCAGGGTGGAGAAGTCATTGCTGTCCCCCAGAGAGTGCTTGGAGGCGATTGCAATCTTCATAGGCGCCAGAGAACCCAGGCAGGGAGAAGTCTTGTGCACGCTGCTGCTGCAGGAAAGCTGCCTCGGGAGCCTGCTGTCCCTCTAGCTGCCTTTGTGAGCCCCAGCACCTTGGGAAACACTCCCAGCATAATGGAGAAGTCTCTGCTTAGTGAGAAAGGAGCACAGGCTGTATGTGAAAAGTTGTTGAGATGCCGTGGGGCTTTGTAAAGTAAACAGAAAGAAGCAATTGAGTGGAAAAGAAGCAGTGAAAAGTAAATAAAAAGAAACAATTCTAGCACAAATAGCTCTGTGTGCAATCAGCGTTGATCGCTATCCCTGCCTCCCTTGTGTCCGCAGCTGGTGCTCCACGCGGTTCCCCATCTTGTCAGGAGCAACATGAAAACAGTTGCTTCCTCCTTTGTCCTGGAGGCATGCCCTTCTCTTCAAGTGTATTTGCAGAAAATATTTAGAGAGGGAGGTTGTAGCTGCTAGGTTGCTCACACGGCAATGTACAGAGAAGAGCCCTGGTTTATGTGAGAGCAGAGGTGCGAAGGCATGGAATGCTGCAGCAAAGGTGATGAGCATTGCCAAACTGGATCTCCATACAGGCCCAGGAGTATGACATGCCCAAAGTCCTACCAGGTGAGATCGGTTGCTTTTTATATAAACACATTGTTAATAGTCATTAATAGTCATTCTGTGGCCCATGCTCTAGGAAAGAGGTTGAGTTTAAGACTACCTCTGTCATTAAAAATTCTATAAATGTGTAGAAAATGTGAAGGAGAAAAAAAAGAGAGAGAATGCATCTTTTTGGCAGTGTCGTGTTTGACAGATGAATGCAGACATTTCTGCATGCTCCTCCTAGTACAGCCTTCCCAGGGTTAAGATGGTAGAGAGGTTTGCTGGACCTATACAGGAGAGGTACAGGCTTTCAAATACCTCACTGTAGCACTCAGTCCCAGAGCAGGCATTTCAGTTTGCCATGAGGGTCAGCTGTGTTTGCCTTCAGGTGCTATGCGTAGCTGCAGATTTTCAGTGGGAGGGTAGGTCTTTGGGAGAGGCAAAAATTAATGCTTGTAGTGGTTTGCATGGCAGGGTTCAGTGTTGGATGATGAGGCTGGTGCTGGTACTTCCTCTTCCTCATGGCTGATCTAAGTCTGCCCATTCCCAAGCAGGGAAGAAGCCTGCTCCAAAGTGTCCTACCCTGTGTGAGGTTGGGTTGTGGCAGTGCTGAGACACTGCTCAGCAAGAGGGAACTTAGCATCCCACGTCGTGATGGATGAGTTATGAAATGGCGTGAAGCCTCTTCTTAAGCAAGCAGAGCTTGAGTATGCCTGATGATGGCCAAAATAGGAATAATGTGCTGTGGCAGGAAATCCTACTAAAGCAGCAATATGATGTTAATGAAAGTTTTGCTGCTGACAATTTTCACTGTGGAAAAGCTGTGTTCTTTTAAAAGATTCCCATAAAGACCAAGTTACCGCTTTACGGTTCATTTCCTATATTGTGGAAGTGGTGTGCTTGGCATATTATTTTATGGAGTAATTCATGACAGTGTTACATTTTTGGCTTTAGCAGAATAGAAAGATTTATGAAACCCGGGGTTTTATAATGGAAAAAAAAAATTGACAGGGAATTGTATTTAGGCAGATTTTACATCTATTTGAAAGTGATTGTGGTGTTCTGTAAGTTTTCACTGTGGTGAGATGCCTCTCTCGACTTCTAGCTCTGAATGTCTTTGAAGGCAGAGATCATTGCTATTCACACAAATCAAATGACCATGCTCACTTTGGTCTTCAAAGAGAAGGATCCACTAATGAGCGTTAATGAGAAATAATCCTATTAGGTTTGAGAATGAATAGTTTCTCCAATGCCATATTTGACTATAGAAGAAAAAGATGCAACTGTGAGCAGTAGAACAGAGTTTAACTGCAAAAGGATTTAATTTAGCAGTTTTAGAAACCCAGGCTTCAAGTTTCTCTGAGAGTGAGGTGATGGATTTTCTGTGCGTGCAGAATGTTCAAGTTAGGCCCAGATTTCTCAGATCTCTGGTTTCATCGTGCTGTTGCATCTCCTTGGAAATAAATGGGGAGTAAAACTGAACATGTGCAGGCCATGTTGATCACTGACGGTATGAGCTAATGTTTCTCAAATTAAGCTACATGGTATTTCTGTCACTGTTCCTTTCCTATTTTTTGTTTGGATTGTGGCTTTGCTGAAAGTCATTGTACCCTATGCCTTTGCATTTTTGGATGCAGTTCTTTTTTTCTTCCCTTCCTCTGCAGCGCACAGCAAGAGAAGTAATGTTTGTGATCCATCTAGCTCAGGCCTCAAGCCTGGCCTAGCATTGTGAAGCATAGTGGGACCCAACATTGTGACACTGCCTGTGTGGCAGGTTAGTCCCTGGCTGGCTCCATAGACCTGGCCTCAGTTCTCAGTCAGTGTGGGCTTGGTTGTCACCCAGCAGCACTTGGGCTGGGGAAAAGAGCTTTAGGTTGATGTTGCAGCAAATTAGATCTCACTCATCCTCTTGAAGAACATCACGGGCCCTTTTCTTTGCACTGGAAAAGATAGGCTGAGCAGTGGCTAACCTGATTTGCTTCAGAAAGCACTTGGATCAGATCAGGGGGTTAGGTTTTGGAAGGGAGGGCTGCATCTTGAGAGAGACAATCCGAGGCACTTGTCACTACCCTTCCACCTGGTAAACCCATGCTTGCTGAAGATGTCTTAATGCACCTGTTTCCTGCATTTTGACTGGTTCTTTTAAACATCACAGTAGTTTGCATCAGCCTTTAGAACATGATAAAACCAATATAAACATTTGTCCTTTCTTAAGCGAAACTTAACCAGACGTTTGTATTACCTTGCTTGGTAAGTCTAGGGACATACAGTTTAATATAACTGTAGACCAGAAAAGTGGTCTTAAAGTAGTCATTCAAACAACATTCAAACATCAGAATGCACCAGATCAGCATGACACCAGTCATTATTTCCTCCAGCTGCTTGGACGGTTGGAATAGCAAGCTCTGGTGAATTGTATTCAATAGTGGGAAGCTTGGGTGGAGGGTGGGGATCAGGAACTTTGGGTAGCAAAATTCTGATTTAGAAAGACTTTGACAAACTGGAAAGAATGATTAGAAGATAGAACATGGTCCCAAGAAATTCTTGCATTGAATTGCATCTTGCATCATTCTTCCCAAGAAATGCAAATTCTTGCATTGCAACAAGCAACAGGTTATAAGGCAGGAAACATGTGGCTAGTTCTACAGAGAGAGATCTGAGAATGGCACTGGCTGAGGCAATGAATTATAGTGAAAAAGTCAGTTATTCCACAAGGTTACACAGGTGGAGGTGACAGGGCATATACAGTGTGAGGGGTCTGGAGCACAGGCCTTACGAGGAGCGGTTGAAGGAGCTGGGATTGTTCAGTCTAGAGAAGAGAAGGCTGAGAGGAGACCTTATTGCTCTCTGTAACTACCTGA